>CANXYC012045446.1:0-67940 GCA_948193065.1 Aleurites moluccanus | reverse complement strand
TTTTTTTACTTTTTAATTAAATTTAATATTTTCCTTTTATTTTTGTTAAAATATAAATAAATTTTTTGTGGTTTCAAAATTTTTATTTTTTATACTTTTTTGTTTTTTTTTTTTTTTTTTTTTTTTTTTTTTTTTTTTAATTCACAGCCTATAATCTTCTTCATTAGACATTCTAATAATATTTTGACTAACGGTATTAATATTGTTGATGTGTCATTTATGTTAGCGATCACATTAAAAATTAAAAAAAAATGAATTGTATTATTTTTAGTAACTAACTTTTATTTGAGACATTTTCAAGCAGATGATTTGTTTTTCATATTTTATATTTAAATAATTTGAATTTAGGTAAAAATAATACATAATTTTAAGTTTAATTTATAAAATTGCCATTAGATTTTTATAATAAAAATGAATTACATTATTTTTACATTTTATAATAAATAATACAATAAAATAAAATTTTATCAACTAATTTTTTTAATTTGATTATTAAAAATTGATATAAAATTTTATCAATAACAAAATTTATAATTTAATTATTAAAAATTGATATAAAATCCTATTTAGTTGATTTAATTGTAAATATTAAATTTATAAAATAATAAAAAAAATCAATTAAAAATTTCATAATGTAATTTTTTAAAAAAATTTTGACGTGGGGCTTCATTTTCAATAATGTGGCACCACATAATAATTGACATGGAGTCATGTAAACGACATGTCAGTAATATTAACTTTATTAGATAAAATATCATTAAAATATCTAACTATCAAATCATAAATATTAAATTATCAAAAAAATAATAATCACATATTTGAATATAAAAATACGAAACCAGAAGATAATTATCTATATTTTCTACTATATTTTAATTTGTTATATAAAAAGCTCCAAACGTCAATTCGATCATCGAAATTGTCCTTTGCAATTTTTGGATTTCAAACTCGTTAGAATTTATATGTGACATCGTATTTATATTTTTTTTAACATTATTTTATGTTAAACAAGCTTTTACGTAGAAGTAATTTTATTAGAATATTTTTAATTTATAATATTAAAATGAAGTTAATTTTATACTATTATAAAATTTATATCACATAAACAATAATTTCATTTTTAATTATAACTCTATTTCTAATATTATTTTTTATAATAAAAAATACTCTTTATATTTTTTTTTATCTATTTTTATACCCACTTTTAAAATTTTTTTATTATTTTATACATTTTATTAATTGCCCATAAATAAATAAGTTTTACATATCAGTTAAAAAAATTTAATTATTAATTTAGTAAAGTGATAAATTATTAAATTGAAATATAATAATTTATTAATTAAAATGACTCTTTTAATATTAATATATTATTTTAAAATAAAATTACTAAAATAAAATAAATATTTGATATTTTTATTGAAATTTACATTTTATATTATAATGAAGCTTTTCATAAATAAAAAATTGAATATTAAAAAAAAGAGAAATGGCATTTATGAGCAGTAAAACATCAAATTAACGTTCATAAACATTAAAATAGTGTTAAAATTGGCGCATGATTGGAGCCCAAAATAACTGCATTTTAGTGTCCAACTGCAAAAGGTTGGCGATGCTCAGAGGAAAACCCTTTCACAAGCGGTCACGAATTTTCAAGCCCCAATACAAAATCTCTCTCTCCTCATTTGTCTTGCCACCGCCATTTTCATCTTCCTCCTTCAAGCCAAATCCTAAATCTAATGACGCAGCTGGCTTAGCTCAATCAAAATCTACCCTTTTACGTGTCAAATCTCGATTATTTTCTCACCAATTCCAAGCTCCATACTCTTTTCTCCACTTTTGTCGAGTATGTGGGTTTCAGTGTTTGGGATATCGGCAAGAAGAAAAAGAAGAAGAGGAATTGATTTAATGAGACTGAGCAAAAGTAGCTTTACCAGGAATAACTTTAAGATCGTAATCGATTTGTTGTTTGTTTTTTGTTGTTGTTGATGATGGGTACGGTAGACAAAATCGACTGTGTTTGTTGTCTATTTGTTTTTTTTATTATTTTTGTGATCCTGCCATTTTTGATGATGAGTATGGTCTGCGAAATCGATAAAGATAAAGGTAGAATATTTTCTTGGAGCCAAATTGAAAAGATGTCGTCGGATTTATTTTTGGAACAAAAAAGATTACAATCAGGATTTGATTTCTTGAATTGATTAAATTTTTAAAGAAAGTAAATTTAGTAACTAGAAGAAGCAAGAAACAATGAGAATGAGTTACAAATGAGGATTTACTTGTTCTCACATAAAACCCTATCCCTCAATGCAAGTAATCTTTTTGTATTATGTTTGTTTCTGTAGAATTTTTTTTTTGTGTTTCATGTTTGATCTTTATCTTATTCTTATTGTTGTTTTTTTTGTGTGTGTTGTTCAATTTTTAATTTGTTTGCTTTTATTAGTTGTGTGTGTTTTTGCACTTTGTTTTTTATTTTTAAATTGTTGTTTGTTTTGTCTTTGTTCTTTTTTTACGAGCTATTTATTCTTTCTACTAGTTATTATTATTATTTTACGTGGCATATTTGACATAAAATATGCTGAGTGGAATGTGTCGTATGAGATAATTTAGCTTAATATCTCTTGATAAATATATATAAGCAATACTTTCAGGCTAATAAATCATAGAATTTTAATTGGTATATTTATATTTATTGACTTGAAAATTACGTAGATCCTAAATCTTAGGTCTACATCAAAGTTAAAACGTTAAGGATAAGCACTTGGGACTTTTTTTATTTTTTAAAGGAAATTAAATGGCAAGTTACTTCATGAGAAAAACAGATACATAATAATTGAGAAAAAGATATATGTATGAATATTCATTTATTTATTAAAAGGGTTGCTATTCCATAGTCCCTCTAACCTCCAAAATACTAATTTTTTTATTGTGAAATTATTAAATTTTGGTCGTATTTTGCATTTGGTCCCTTATTTTAGGTGAAAAATTTCTTTAAATTCATAAAAATTAATTTAATTATATGTACCACTTTGATATAAATTATAAATTTAGCCCGCCTTAAAAAATTTTTCTGGCTGGCTCCATTACCATCGCTATTATATATCTTTGAAATTTCCTATACGAGCATTAACTTTTTTTGTTAGTATCTGTGAGACTGTAACATATGAAAGATACTTTAAATTTTCTATTTTTTTTGTTGTCATATTATTATGGATTTTCATTGATGATTCATCTCTATCCTCTCATAAAAATATTGGCTATAAAGAACGAACAGGAAGACAAAACATTACTGCTATAGCACAAACAGTTGGCAATTATGGAGTTATCATCTCTAGAGTTGGGAAAATCCATTATAGTACCTAGTGTTCAAAAGCTGGTTGAAGAAGGCTCCCTTTTCAAAATCCCACCTCGCTATGCAAGAGTTGATCAGGACCCTCCAATTGTTTCTGATGATGGGTCATTGCATTTGTCGGTTCCGGTCATCGACCTTGAAAGATTGCTTACTGGAGATTTCGTTGAGTTGGAGTTGGGGAGGTTGGATGCTGCTTGCAGAGAATGGGGTTTCTTTCAGGTTTAATTGGATTTTATGATCTTCGAAACTATAATTTCACTTTATGATTGTTTTATTGATTGATTAAATTTTGATGAAAACAGGTTGTTAACCATGGAGTCAGCAATGTTTTAATGGAAGAATTCAAGTTAGAAGTAAAGAATTTGTTCAAACTTCCTTATGAAGAGAAGAAGAAGCTGTGGCAGAAACCAGAGAACTTTGAAGGGTTTGGGCAGATCTTTGTAGTATCAGAAGAGCAGAAGCTTGATTGGTCAGACATGTTCGCTATTTATACCCTGCCACTCAATGTCAGGAATAATGATCTCTTTCACAAAGTGCCTCCTATATTCAGGTTTCCCAAAAGTTAATTACTTGGTGAAGCCAATAAAATTTAAAAAAAATGTTTTACTTAAAAGGTTTTATTTTCTTTCCATCTTTTTGTTGCAGAGAGATTTTGGAAACCTATGCTACTGAAATGAAAAATCTTGCCATGGCAATTTCGGGCCACATGGCAAAAGCTTTAAAAATGGACGGTGAAGAAATGAAAGAGCTATTGAGTGATGGTTTCCAATCAATAAGAATGAATTACTATCCTCCATGCCCTGAACCAGAAAAGACTATTGGTGTTACTCCTCATTCTGATGCTGATATTTTAACAATTCTATTTCAGCTCAACGAAATTGAAGGGCTGCAAATACGAAAGGATGGGAAATGGATTCCTATTAAACCACTTCCAAATGCTTTTATTGTCAACGTTGGAGACATGATGGAGGTAACAAATTTAGCTTGCTCTGTATAATTTAAAAAAAAATGTAATGAAGTGTTGTCGCTAGTGCAAGATGTCAGAAGTTCAAACTCTTAATTTTTCTTTAAGATATTTCTCCTTAAAAAAAATTGTTGTGCCAGTGATGCTTTTGTTGGATTGGCTAAAACTGAGGCCTCGAGGCCCCGTTTTGATCTCCAGTGTCGTGTGGGTTTGTAATATTTGATGGTTTTATTTTTGCTCATATTGGCTTTTGCAGATTGTGAGTAATGGTGTGTATAGGAGCATTGAACACAGGGCAACAGTGAATTCAACAAAGGAGAGGCTGTCAGTTGCAACATTCTATACTCCAAAGCTAGACTCTGTTTTAGGCCCTGCAGCCAGCCTCACTGGGTCTCATAATCCGCCAATCTTTCGACAAGTTCTAGTGGATAAGTATTTAAAGGAATTTTTTGCTCAAAGATTAAATGGCAAGTCATACCTTGAGTTCATGAGAAAAGAAGATGAAAACAACAAAATTTGAAATGTAATATTAAAATAAATTCCATTATGATTTCCACTATATTATTGTATTATATATATCTTTAATAATGATTTCCATCATGAAGGTAACAATTTTAGCTTGTTATAAATAATATAAAAAGACGTGAAATAAAGTCCTCGAGTATATAGAGATTAAAAAATATTATTGTTCATGAACTTAATTTATAATTTAGTAATATTTAATGTTTTTAGAACAAGGTCGGTTAAAAATTCGATAAAAGAAAAAGGTTGGAGGTTCAATAGATGTTTTTTAATCATATATGAGAAGGTAGAAGTTCAAATTTTGTCTATAATTTTTTTTCAATAATAAATTTTTACATAGAAAAATTGAGTTGCCATTCATATGCAGATTGTGAGGGTGTGTATAGGAGAATTGAATACAGGGCAATGGTGAATTCAACAAAGGAGCGAGGCTCTTAGTTTCTATTCTACAAAGCTAGACTTTGTTTTACACCCTGCAGCCAGTCTCATTCAAACCTGGAGTTCATGAGGATAGAAAATGAAGAAAACAAAATCTAAAATCTGCTCGTACTGCTAGATTACCAATGTAATGGATAATTTAAAAAATATATATTTTATTTCTTTTATAAGAGTACTTATTGTGTTTTTTCCTATAATTTTAATATTTTTATGTAATTTTGTTTTATATTTTTTGAATATTAGATATAAAATTGATATTATATTAAAGATATAATATTTTGTTAAACTTAATGCTAGACTGTTAAATAAATTTTCTATATTTTAAGATATAGGGAAGTTTGATAATAAAAATAATTAATATCAAATTTCCATATATCTCTTAAAATATAAAAAAACTAGTTTTTTTTTTTTTTTTTTTAAATTAAATTTGTGTTGTATAAAAACAAAGACATATAGATATTAATTATTATACATATATAATTATTGTATATTTTCTATAAATAATTGTTATTGTATCATAAGATTTGATTTTTCTATCAATATTATTATACTGATATAAAAATTTAGATTATCATTTATAATGTTCAATAAAAAAAAGTTATTTTTTTTTATAAAAATAAAAAAAATTATTGGAGAATATAAAAATATAAATAATTACAATATATCAAAAAGATTATCATATATATTGTATTTGTTTATTAACTTTTTATAGTGTTATTTTCTATTTTTCTTTATTTAATTTACTCAAATAAATTTATTATTTAAAAATAAATTAAAAAAACTCATAATTTCTCATATTAAATATCCTATTAATTACCTTACATAATATGAATTTTTTTAAAAAAATATATTTCATATTAGATACCTAATTGACTAACATTTATTTTTAATAATTTTAAAATATTTAAAATTATATAAAAAGAAAAAAAGAAAAATATAATTATTAATATAAAGAGAGTTTCATTTTTTTCTATACTCCAGTTATAAATATATAACAGTCTTGCATTAAATTTAAATTATAGACAAAAAAAACATAATATAAATGTTCTCATAGAAAAAAATAAATAAATAAACTTAATACAGTAAAACCTCTATAAATTATTTTTCCATAAATTAACGACCTTTATAACATAATAATTTTATACGTTATCAATTGAGATTAATAAACTAAATTAATAGCTAATTAATTAATACTTTATTTTTTTAATATTAAAAAAAAATTAATAATAAATTTATTATTCAAGAAAATATATAATTAATATATTTTTTAGTTAATATCTTCAATGTTGACAAAAATAAACGTAGGCTTGGTTTGCCATTGGAATTTGGTTGTGATGGGCCTAAATGAGTTGTCTTGACGTTCAAATTGCTTTTGGAATAATGTAAGCTGAGGAAATGAAAAATCTAGAGTTAATTAATATTTTTTTTATAAAATGATTAAATACATTAATTTTTTTTAAATATATTAATTTTTTTCTGATAAATATTTTATTATATTAATATTATTTTTCATCTAATTTTACAGTTAATTGACTCTAAAATAGTTAATAAGAATAATAAAAAAAAAATAAAAATACTTTTATCTTTTTTTTAATTAATTATATTTTATTTTTATTTTAAAAAATATTTTTTAGGATTAAAAAATTCATTTTCATATTAAAAAATAAACAAAATATTTTTTTAAAAAATATTTTTTATTTGTTATTTTTTATTTTAAAAAAATAATTTAAGAAAAAAATAAATTATTTCTTTAAAATTTTTTAATATAAATAAAAAACTTATTTTCATATTTTTGATAAATTTAAAGATAAAAAGTAAAAATATTTTTAAAAAATAAAATAAAAAAAAATTTTATTTATTTTTATTTTTAAATTTGTTAAAAAATATGAAAATATATATTTTTTAATCTTAAATTTTTTTTAAAATAAAAATAGAATGTAATTAATTAAAAATAAATAAAAATGATATTTTTATCTTTTTATTATTTTTATTAATTATTTTAGTGTTAGTTAATGATAAAATTGGATGAGTTTAGTAATATATTGTGATATTAATTGGAAAAGTTAGTATATTTTTAAAGGAGGGAAGTTAATATATTTTTGAAAGATTAGAGATGATTTAGTGTAACAAAAAAAATCTATTGTGATTGTTGGATGAAAATGAATTACTAAAAATCTTCCATGTTCCTGAAACAGATTTTGTATTAACAACACAGAATAAATTTTTTTTTACTATTAGTAACAAACTAACAACACGTGTATGGTATAAATCCATGCGAAAAGCCATTTGGAAAACATTAGTAATTTGATTCTTCCCTTTTCCTGCATCTTTCTATAGTCTTTAATTATTAAAGCTGATGAGATTTTGTGAAAAACATCGCTTATTCATCTCTATATGTCCTGTTTTGAAATACAATAGAGAACCGTTTGGTAACTATGGAGTCATCACCAATAAATTTGGGAAAATCTATTATAGTACCTAGTGTTCAGAAGCTGGTCGAAGATGGCTCCCTTTTCAAGATCCCACCCCGCTATGCAAAACTCGATGATCAGGAGGACCCTTCAATTATTTCTGATGATGGGTCGTTGCACTCTTCAGTTCCGGTCATCGATCTTCAACGACTGCTTGCTGGAGATTCCATGGATTCCGAGTTAGAGAGGGAAAGGTTGGATGCTGCTTGCAGAGAGTGGGGTTTCTTCCAGGTACGTATCACTATATATTTTCCTTCTTAGTAGGACGGGACAGTTTGTAAATAATAGTTTTTGAATAAAAATTATTGTTATATAATTAAGGGTGTAAATGTGTCAAATTATTCTAAACAATGCCACTCCATTCGCAAAATATTCAAATTCACCAAGTCGAGTTCAGCTACTCAAGTAGTAAATGAAAGTCTAATGGAGCAATTTTATATAATTTTAAATATATTTTTTATTATATATAATATTTAAATAATTGCTCATTCGAATTTTATTTTAATAATAATTATTTTTTAATTAATGATTTTGAATTAGATTGGAATCGAACTTGAAATATTTAAATATTTTTATTCGGGTAGAATTTAAAAATCAAAATCAAAATTTAATTGAATTCAAATTGACTTTTTTTTTTTTATCGAGTTAATCTAGAACTCATATTATATTAACTTAACTCAAGTCAATTATAATATTTTTATAATTATTTGAAATTTGATTTTTATAAATTTAAAATTGATTTTGAAAAAAAAATTAAAACTGATTTTGATAGAATCTACTAAAACTTTAACAGTCGGTTTGGGGATAATGAATTGGAATTGAAATTGAGAATTTCAATTTCAATTCTAATTCCCTAGAATTATAATTATGTTGAAATTGTAATTTTAACATTTATTTCACATAAAAAATTGGAATTGAAATTGAAATTAAATAAAAAATTGGTGATGATGAAAGTGGCAGTGAAATTAAAAGTGATGGTGGACTACCGATGGGGATGGTGAACTACCGACGGGGATGATAGTTTGGCGAGTCATCGTCGCCGGAGGTGACTTTCAAGTGAGCCATCATCGCCAGCGATGACCGTCAGGCGAGCCACGTTCATCGGAGGTGACGAACTATCGTCGCTGACGGTGGTGGTGACGCTGGGGTGAAAGTAACGGTGGTACTGGGAGTGGTGATGAGAGAGATGATTGTAGTTACGATTATGAAATTGTAATTGTTATGGGTTGAGAATGAAATTGTAGAATTGATTTTTTAATTATATTATAATTTTATGGAATTGTAGTTAGAATTCCAATTCTAATTTTAAATAGCTATCAAATACTGAGATTGAGAATCTCAATTTCAATTTCAATTCCATACTCTCCAAACGGATCCTAAAAGTTTTTCCAAAAACAATTTTAATCTCATAAAATTCAAATTGTAAGGGCCTATCATAAATTGGCCCAAAAGGGCTCCTCCTAACTTATTTTTAATAAGAAATTGTTATTTCCATTAGTAATTATTGTTTAGCATGGTTAAAATTAGCTATGGAATTTACATCTTCCATTACTACAAGGTTCAATTACATCTCCTATGGCTTAAGGTCATAATTGGTTAAATATATCAAAAAAGTTGAGTTCAAATGATGTGGCTCTACTTCTCTAGTTCTTGCTAGAATTTTATGATCTTGCAGATTAACTGTGGTTTGACTTTATGATTGTTTTATTTCTTGATTAAATTTTGAGGAATAAAACAGGTATTGAACCATGGAGTCAGCATTAGTTTGATGGAAAAATTCAAACTGGAAGTACAGAATTTATTCAAACTTCCTTATGAAGAGAAGAAGAATATATGGCAGCAGCCTGACAACATTGAAGGGTTCGGGCAGGTCTTTGTGCTATCAGAAGAGCAGAAACTTGATTGGTCAGACATGTTTGGTATTAACACCCTGCCTCCCAATGTCAGGAACACTAATCTCTTTAAGGAACTTCCTCAAATCTTCAGGTTAATTTCTATTTCATCCTAAATTTATTTCATTATGAATACTAGAAAATAAAAATCTCTTGCAAAGTTATTTGATTTAATTATAATATTTTTGTTGCAGAGAGAATTTGGAAACTTATGCTACTGAAATTGAAAAGCTAGGCATAGAAATTTTGGGTCACATGGCAAAAGCTTTAAAGATGGATGGTGAAGAAATGAAAGAGCTATTAACTGATGGTTTACAATCAATGAGAATGAATTATTATCCTCCATGTCCTGAACCAGAAAAGGCTATTGGTTTCACTCCTCATTCTGATGCTGATATTTTAACAATTCTGTTTCAGCTTAATGAAACTGAGGGACTACAAATTCGAAAGAATGGGAGATGGGTTCCTATCAAACCACTCCCAAATGCTTTTGTTATCAATCTTGGAGACATGATGGAGGTAACAATTTTAGCTTGTCCTGCATAATTTTAAAAGAACATATAAATAACATCCCAACCTGTCAGAGGTCAGAAGTTCGAACTCCGTCTGTCAATTTTTCTCTTTAAAAAGTTTTGTCATAAAAAAGTTGAAGAGTTGCCATTCGTGTGCAGATTGTGAGTAATGGTGTGTATAGGAGCATTGAACACAGGGCAATGGTGAATTCAACAAAGGAGAGGCTCTCAGTTGCAACATTCTATACTCCAAAGCAAGACTTTGTTTTAGGCCCTGCAGCCAGTCTCACTGGCCCTAATAATCCACCAGTCTTCCGGAAAGTCCTAGTGGACAAGTACTTAAAGCAACTTTTTTCTCGAAAATTGAAGGGCAAGTCATACCTTGAGTTCATGAGGATTGAAGATGAAGAAAACAAAATCTAAAATCTACTCTTACAAGATTACCATTGTAAGAGGTAGAAAAAATAGCACTCTTGGTTTTTGTATTTTTTAAAATATTATATTTTGGAGTTTGAATTTTTGGTTTTGTCCGATCAATTGTGGAATTTTAAATAATAGTTTCGTTTTAGTGCTTTTATCCATTTTCCAGTCGAGTATTTCACCTACACTAAGCAAATATCCACGTCATCGTCCACGTTAGAACCTGAACTTAAAATGACATATAATTTTCTCTCTCACCTCTCTCTTCTTCTACCTTTTCCCTTACTCCTCTCTCACTTCTCTCTCTTTCCTCCAAATCCAAATTCAAATCCAATCTCACCACCACCACCTCGGCCATTAAAGATACAGAACCAAAATTTTCAAAAAATTAATTAAACAAAAATAGAATCAAACAAATAGAACGAGAGCAGCCACAAACACACTAAGAAGAAATTCTAGTGCCACAATTCATTTTGAATGAAAAACAATTAAAATAAAATCACATTCCATTCCCAATTTCGGAGCCAACTAGCTAGACATGTCCTAAGGATTAAAAAAAAAAAAACTGGTATTAACCTTTGTAATCAAATAAAGATTCTCCTCCTTCAATTAATCTTTAAATTAAGTTATCGATCACTGCCATAGGACAAGACTAAATTGCTTGCCAAAACGCTAAGAATTCTTAGAAAATCTCTATTATTTATTATACATCAAAGAATTAATTAAGACGAAATTCATCTCAGTTCAATTTAACCTTAATCTCAAATTAATTGGGATTGATTATATAAATTTTTTATTTTTATTTTGAATGATTTTAGACATTATCTTTTAATAATTGCAATATTTCTAAATCATACCGTATTTCTTTCTTCCAAATTAAATTAGGTCTACCATTTCTTTCTTTATTTTCTCTATTACGATGTGCTCATTTTTTTACTCGGAACCTCCATAGTTTTACACTTCACATGCCTAAATCATTTTAATTTTTATTCTCTCATCTTATTATCAATCAATATAAATTTTATTTTATCTCTAATATTTTCATTGTTATATTTTATCCGTTCTAATATGACCATACATTCATTTTAACATCCTTATCTTTACAACAGTCATTTTCGATACATGTTTTTCTTTTATTATTTAATACTCACTATTATATAATATAATTGATTGAATAGTCATATAATAGAAATTCCCTTTTAATTTATTAGAAATCTTGTAGTTACATAGGATTATTATAGTAAGTCTCAATTTCAACCACCTATGGAAGACTTTTATATGCAAAATCAATGAAAATTATATAGAAGTAATACCATGTAAGCGATATTATATAATCCTTTCCCATAACTTCAAAGTATAACTTGAAGTTAGGGTGTTGAAGAATAAATTTTGCAATAGCAACAATTTCGATAGGGAGGAGGGAGGGGGGAGGAGGGAAGAGGGAAGAGAGAGAAGTAAAGGAGAGAAAAAAGAAAAGAAAAAGAAGAAGCAGATGATGACAGCTAGAGGAAGAAAAGAAGAAAAAAGGAGAGAGAAAAAGATGTACTAATGGTTTAGAAAAATTTTGTTTAAATAAATAAACTTACTCCTTAAAATGAGAGAGAAAAAAGGAGTAATTTTGACCATTTTAAAGAAAACAAAAGTACTCATTTTAAAGAGATTTTCAAAGAATATTTAATTGAAGTTAACGGAGTTGAGCTCAAATAATTGCCAAGCCTATTAAAATATTTAAATTTAATACAATTTTTAAATAATAATTCGTCAATTCAAACTTAGTTTTTTAGTATTAACAAATAATTTTTTTAAAAATATATATATATATATATAGAAGTGAATCAAGTTTAACTTCAACATTTCAAATATTTCGAATATATGTTCAATATAATGATGGGTGTAATTGAGTCAATAAAATCTTCAACTCGAGCATTGTTCTACACTTGACTTGAGCATATATTCTCGTAATCTTCAAGTTAAACTTATTCAACTCAATTGACAATAATATATATATTTGCAATTTGATTTTTATAAAGCTGATTTTGATAAAAAAAAAAAAAAACTTTAAAACTGATTTTGGAAAAAGTTAGAAGACATTTAAAAAGTTTTTTTCAAAATTAATTTTTTTCTTTTGATATTAAAAATTGAAGAATAATTTTAGTATCACGAGAATCAAATTGCAAGTGAGCATTGACAGAAGGAGGGGATGAGGAGGGGCTATCATTCCCCCTAACCTTCAAAATTTAAAATTTTTAGAGTAAATTTGGTATGCTCTAGGATTGGATTCAATTTTTTGAATATGTTTCTATATTTTTTTATTCACAAATAATTTAAATTTATTATCTTTTTAAATTTGAACAACTCCAATTTTTATTGATATAATATATATTTTAAAATATAATTATTAATATTCGAATAAATAAAATTTATTTAATTATTTAAAAAATAAATTTGAAAATAATATATTTAAGGTTTTGGAATCCTATTCCATTTGAATTCTAATTTCAAGGTATATCAAAACAAGTTCTAGTTTACTTTATAAAAAAAAAAACAAAAAGTCATATATTGAGTATGAACCCTTATTTTAAGTGAAAATTTTGCACATATATATTGAAGTTTGGCCCCTTAAAATTTTTTTTAGCTCCATCACTACAAGCGAATATTAAACATTGGCTAGAAAGCTCATCATTTTTATTAGAAAATTGTTTTTTCCAAGAGTAATACCAAACTATTCTATAGCATGTCTAAAATCTAGCAATGGAATTTACATCTTTTACAACTAAGTTTCAATTATATCTTCTATGGTATTGAGTCATACTACTTCTCCAGTTCTAGCTACAAATTTTATGAGCTTGGAAAATAACTGTACTTAATTTGACTTTATGATTGTTTTATTGTTGAGGGAAAAAAAAACAGGTCGTGAACCATGGAATCAGCACCAGTTTGGTGGAAAGATCTGAATTAGAAGTACAGAATTTATTCAAACTTCCTTATGAAGAGAAGAAGAAGTTATGGCATCAGCCAGACAACTTCGAAGGGTTTGGGCAGCTCTTTGTGCTATCAGAAGAGCAGAAGCTTGATTGGTCAGACAGGTTTGGTATTATAACCCTGCCTCCCAATGTCAGGAACACTAATCTCTTTAGCAAACTCCCTCGAGTCTTCAGGTTAATTTCTGGCCCCATCCTAAATTTAGTTCATTAAGGAATCTTACAGACAAAAAATCTCAGGCAAAGTTATTTGATTTAATTATAATGTTTTTGTTGCGGAGAGACTTTGGAAACTTATGCTACTGAAATTGAAAAGCTCGCCAAAGAAATTTTGGGTCAAATGGCAAAAGCTTTAAAGATGGATGGAGAAGAAATGAAAGAGCTATTAAGTGAAGGTTTACAATCAATAAAAATGAATTATTATCCCCCATGTCCTGAACCAGAAAAGGCCATGGGTTTCACTCCTCATTCTGATGCTAATGTTTTAACAAGCTGCTTCAGCTTAATGAAATTGAGGGACTACAAATTCGAAAGGATGGGAGATGGGTTCCTATCAAACCACTCCCAAATGCTTTTGTTATCAATGTTGGAGAGGGAATGGAGGTAACAATTTGAGCTTGTTCTACATAATTAAACATCTAATAAAGTCCTGAAGTGTATAGACGGTCAGAAGTTCAAATCTATCATTTTTTTTTTGGAAGAAATTTTGTAAAAAAAAAGTAAAGTGTTACAATTCGTGTGTAGATTGTGAGTAATGGTGTGTATAGAAGCATTGAACACAGGGCAATGGTGAAGTCAACAAAGGAGAGGCTCTCAGTTGCAACATTCTGTAATCCAAGGCTAGACTTTGATTTAGGCCCTGCAGCCAGTCTCATTGGCCCTAATAATAAACCAATCTTTCGGCAAGTCCTAGTGGAAAAGTAATTAAAGCAGGTTTTTTCTCGAAAATTAAAGGGCAAATCAAACCTTGAATGCATGAGGATAGAAGATGAAGATGAAGAAAACAAAATCTAAAATCTATTCTGACAAGATTACCTAATTTAAGAGGTATTATTAGGTTCTAAAATAATGAATGTTTTTGTCAACTTAATTAAAATTGAAATTAAGTGGTTTTTTTATAGGAAATATTATACAAATATATTATTTTTTGACGGTTTTTTTTTTTTCATTTTTATTGTTTTTTTGGTATATTTTTGGTATATGTTTAATATATATTGTATTTTTGAAAAAATATTTTTAAATATATAGTATTTTTAAAAAAAAATTTTAACAATAAAAATAAAATATTTTTTATTTTTTTCGATATTTAGGGAAAAAACCCTTTTTTATATTGGTCTAGTGCAAGTTTGTATCCAAAATATTTGCTGAAGATGGGCCAAAATCCTAGCATATTAATTTTCTTTTGTTTTATTTTACTTGATCGGGCTTTAATTTAAATGTTGAATTCTTCGAGTCATGGATGATGCTGTATTCACTCGCAAACTCTATGCTTTTGTGCACAATCTATAATCCCAACCAATAAGTTCTGACTTTATGAGTCAATGGCGTTTAGTTCACATAAAAATAGGCATATCATCCATTACGATGATATTGAAGTTATTTTCAAAACTCTCAGGTTTTGAAATTCCATTGATTTTGAATTCGTGTATTGGAACTAAATTTATCCAAAGAAAAAAAAATATATTCTCTCACTATCATAATTATTTTTCATAATTTCAGGTGTAAGATACATTATTTTTTATTTGTAGATACAATATTGAGTAATTTTTCATAAGTTTGAGTGCTAATAATATTCTAATTAAATGAATATCTGCCACGAGTAAAAAAACCAATTCTAAATAGGTTAAAAAAAATTCATATAAAAGTAAAATTTAAATGCCTTAAAAAATATTTTTTTATATAAAAAGTTAAATTTTAATGAATTAAATAATTTTTTTTATATAAATTAATGATTTCTTTTTTAATGGAGTATCCAAGCCTACTTAAGTCCTTATATACCTCTGTTTTTTAATATATAAAGAAAAAAAAAGGGTTGAGAGGGTTGTTGTGTTACACAGCAATTCCTGATGTGTCTCATTTTAGCTATTTAAAAATTTTTCTATAATTTTTAAAAAATTATATTTTAATAGTATTTGATATAATAAATCTATTGATATATTTTTTTTATGCTAAATAAAAATCATTTGGATAGCTAAAAATACATTATAAATGCGTTAAATCTAAACTATTAAATATAATACATAAAATTTCTAATACATTTTTTCCTATCCAAATAATTTTTGTTTAACATAAAAAAATACATCAAATATTATCAAAATATAATTTTTTAAAAATTTTTCAGTAATTAAAATAGAACACATCAGAGGCTGCTGTGTAAAAATATACAGCAGCTCCTCAACCCCAAAAAAAGCCAATGTATGTAGAATTTTCCCTACATCAAATTCCAACTAAAACTAAAAAGAAGGAAAAAAGAAATTATTTTCTACCATTTGGTAGTCAAAATGCAAACAATACGTAAAGGGGACTTGCATACAAAACGATCCTGTTATCTAAAGAAAGGCAAGAAACAAAATCACGTGTATTCTTCAATTCTATGCTCCTTTTCCCAATTCCTAAGAAATTCTTTTAATAGCACAAAAAAATACAGCCCACAACATTCAATATCTTATAATGCTGTCATATAACAGATTCTCGATAATCAACTTCCAGCTCATCTTTCCATATTTAATTAACAATTTTATTGTTAATCAGCTACGTAAGTATTTTTTGCTAAAACAAATTTAGCAAGCGAAGGAAAAATAACTGGAAAATTTATAAATTTAGAAATATAATTTATACCGAAACTTACATTTTTTTTTTTAATTTCACAGGAAATGGAACGTGACCTTAGTGAATATGAAAATATCAATTAAATTATATCTAATCAACATCGATCCTGCTAAAATAATATTACAATAACAGTTTATAATTAGGTCACTCTCTGCTCCATTTGATGATTTTACTAGAGAATTGACAAATTTGAAAAAGGATTCAAGTATTCCATAATTGGCGGTCACAGATTTGAAAAAGGATTTACTTCTGCCCCCACTCTCTTAGAATATATCAATGATATTTAGTTACATTTACTAGATTTGAAAGTCAATTAAACCAATTAATATAAACTGAAATCGACAGTTTCATAATTTATTTAGTTTGAAATTGATAAATAAAAAATATTAAAATTAAAACCGAATCTATGATTTGACTATAAAAATTTAATTTAAAAATTTTTCAAAATTAAAATATTAATTTAATTTAATAATAATTTTTCAAACTGATCTAACCGAATTTTATCAACTGTCTGTTTTATTTTTTTCAAAAAACTAGACCTAATACATTTCATCAGTCAAAAACATACCTACAATCTTATACGATTTTTTACTATCTTAATTTGAAATATAGGCATGTCCCCCCTATCCTAATAATCACGGACTCAACAGCTAAATTCAATCTAGTGATTTTTCTAAGCAATAATTTGTAGTCTCACGTATTAGCTTTTGTCGTATCATTCTTCTTTTTATCTTATCAAAACTAGACCATATATACCTATACTGCAATTAAAGAATATTTACTTTATATCTTTAGTAATAAAATGTGAAATAAATTCACTCACCCATCGAATTAATTTCAGAAATTAATCTTATCATTACTATAAATAAATCCTCATAAACAGTATGTAAATTATATATTAACAGGAAAAAAATTTGTTACTGATATGAATTAGTTTTCTTTTAACATTATTATAAATATCATTTTACAGCACCATTAACATCTATTAATGTTGACATTTAGTAGTATCATCTACTTACTGTAATTTGATAAGTAATTGTTATTAATTATTAATTTTAATAATGTATATCAAATAATGTTAAATTAATATGTTAACTATAATATCTGTTGTAGTGTGTTAATTTAATAAACTCATGAGTTCCCTCAATCTTCACCTTAATTAATTAAGTAATATTATAAAAATATTATTTTGGCAGATTATTTAATTAGAGGTCATGTTCAATTTAGGCATGCAAGAGTCCATTGGTTGAGTGTATGATATAAATCCTTACATCTAGTATTAACAAGTATTTTTTTAATATTAAACATAAATGGAAAGGCACATATATATTAGCTTTATTTTTTGGTATCAAAAAATAAAAAAAATAACCAGAACTAGATGCATAACATAACAAACAAGTTATCAAAAATGAAGCAAAAGGTTCCCTTTACCTATTCCATAATCTCTTCTACCACCCTAAACCCCACTCCAAACTTCCGAACAAAACTTATTAGCTTGTGCTCTTTCATTTCCAGCTCTATTCTTTCTGTATAGTTCGGTCTAGAGTCTACTTCAAGCATCCTAATACCAAACTACCCCTTATCATATATTCTCTAATCAATAATTATTATTATTATTCTTTTATAGTTTGTTTGATTATTATCTATATAAAGGCCTTTCAAGTAACTTATTAGTCCACACCCATCAAATTAATCAACTTAATTATTTTATATATTTTCTTTCAAGATTCTTCGAGATAATATATGGCAGTCTCAATGATAGTATTCTTGTTTCTTCTTTTTGTGGGTTCTTTCATGCCTGCTTTGGCTGCTAATTTCAATCAAGAAGTAGACTTGAAATGGGGCGGTGAACGTGCTTGGATTGGCGATGCAGGCAACCTTCTATCGCTTACTCTGGACAAGGCCTCCGGCTCTGGTTTCCAATCTAAGAGTGAATATCATTTTGGAAGAATAGACATGGAAATTAAACTTGTTGCTGGCAATTCTGCAGGAACTGTCACTGCTTATTATGTGAGTATATATTTTTTAATATTTATTTCACAGTTTTTGAAACGACTTCAATACTAGTAACAATTTTATTACTAATTAACTTTTAGTATGAGTTGTTTATTTGTTGAAATGAGAGATTATTTTTATTAATATTAATTGCAGCTATCATCTCAAGGGCCTTACCATGATGAAATTGATTTTGAGTTCTTGGGGAACCTCAGTGGAGACCCTTACACTGTTCACACTAATGTTTATGTGCAAGGGCAAGGGAATAGGGAGCAACAGTTCCATCTCTGGTTCGACCCAACAAAAAATTTTCATCTCTATTCTATTGTGTGGAATTCCCAACGCATCATGTAAGATAACAGTGCTCCCCTCTACCTCAAATTCCTTTTTGTACACTTCCTAAGATATTGATTTTAATTAATTAAGTCTTACTGCTACTGGCTTGGTAACTCAGTTATACAATTAACATGCTTGTTTCATAATGGTCCAAGGATAAATTCTATCAGTTTCATTATTAAAATTTCACTATTTGTAAGGATTATAATTAAAATATGTGTTATATACGTATATCTAAGTTTTTATTCACTAATTTTTTTAAGTGTTGATGAGGAGAAAATTAAAATTATAAATTTATTGCTCAAATAAATATACAATTTACTGCTAAGTAATATTTTGACGTGCTTTTATTCTTTTAAGTTAGAAATATATATATATTTTTTTACACGAGGATGAGATTTTTATTAATGGTAAGGGAGAACAGAACTCAAACATTGCTAGTGGTTTAACAGAACAATGAAACCAAGCATTGAAATCTTTCCTAACAACCAGACTGACAATTACATACAATTTTATACAATAACTGACAATAACAACCATTTCCTAACAGTTAGAAATGGTTTGGATTAAAAAAATATATATATATAGAAATGGTTTAAATATTCAAGTTTATAATTAGACCTAAGTGATGATTCTTTTTGTTATATAAAAATGAAATGAAATGAGACTTAATTTGATTTGTATGATGAAATACAAGTTTGTTATAAAAATACTTGTTATACATTATATGTATTAATTAATTAAAAGTTTGGTGTTATGATCTACAGATTCTTGGTAGACAACATTCCCATAAGAGTATACGAAAATGAAGAATCAATTGGAGTTCCCTTCCCAAAGAAACAACCATTGAAACTATACTCAAGCTTATGGAATGCGGACCAATGGGCTACAAGAGGCGGGCTTGTGAAAACAGATTGGTCAAAGGCTCCTTTCACAGCATATTATAGAAATTTCAATGTCAATACATGCTTGTGGTCTTCTTGTGCTTCAAAGACTAGTACTATTAATAATTGGCAAACTCAAGGGCTCGATGCCAATGGCAGAAGAAGGCTTCGATGGGTCCAAAGGTATTACATGATTTACAATTATTGTACCGATTACAAGCGATTTCCTCAAGGTCGTCCTCGTGAATGCAGGCGATCTTCTAGGTTCTTTTAGTCTAATTTAATTCATTTTCATCTATATATATATTGGTTTGGTTTGGTTTGGTTTTGTTTTGATTGTATATCATCTCTTTTTTATTTATGTAAAATATAGTTGCCTTTTAATCTTGAACTTGTACTATTTTTCACTTTAATTTGTTATTATTATATTTATATATGTTATCTCAATTTAAATGTATATGAATATTTTTTTTAGTGGTAAGAATATCTAATGGATTGTTACATTTTGCGCAATACATACCATAAGCTTAATTAACTAAAAATAACTATATGATGATGAGACCAATACTTAGAACAAAAAAAAGTGATTGAAAATATATATACAATACCATTATGCCTTTGGTTTAATGGTATTAGAGTCGCATTTAAGATTGAATTTTCAATTAGTCATTTTTTTTTTCAACAGTCAAAAGTCAAATTTAATATATATATTTATATATTATATGTATGTCGTGCGTGTATATTTGTGAGTAAGTGCTACCTAAATTAAATAATTAAGTTACATAAAAATCTTTCTTATCCAATTTAAGGCTACGCCATAAAAAAATTAGTTATCTTCCAAATGCTCCTCATTGCCAATGATTAGCTCTTGTATATTTATATATAGCATGTTGATAATTGTAGGCATTACCTATATAAAGGTCTCATTATGCAATGTTCTAATTCAGGGCCAGGGGTTCAATAGGGTTGGTCTGGAGAAGAACAATCGTAGCCCTGTCTCTCCCCTTGTGAAAATGGCAATAAATAGATTTTCAATTATAACATATTTGCTTGCAATAACTTATTTAGAAGCCGCTTATGCGGGTAATTTCAATAAAGATGTGGATATAACATGGGGAGATGGACATGGCAGGATACTTAATGGAGGAAATCTTCTCTCGCTTACCCTTGATAATACCTCTGGTTCTGGCTTCCAATCCAATAATGAATATCTTTTTGGAAGGTTTGATGTACAAATGAAGCTTGTTCCTGGAAACTCTGCTGGCACAGTCACCACCTTCTATGTAATTATTACTATATCTTTATTTTGTTTTCCTATTTCCATATTTTTTTTAATGCATCAGAATTTGAATATTTGAGTTTATAAATTATGAGAGAAATATTCGACCACTAAAATATACATTATCCGGAGAGCATTATAACTTTAACCTTTCCACAAACATTTATTCATCCTTATCAATTTATATATACATTTTTTGTTCACATATTTGGTTGCAGTTATCATCAGATCCAGGGCCAACACATGATGAGATTGATCTTGAGTTTTTGGGTAACCTAAGTGGTTCCCCTTATACACTCCATACTAATATATATTCCCAAGGAAAAGGAAATAGGGAACAAGAATTCCACCTCTGGTTCGATCCAACCAAAGATTTTCACACATACTCCGTAATTTGGAACCCTCAACGCATCATGTAAGATATACATTTGTTTAAAACTTCTGTTCATTTATTGAACTTTGACACTTTTCAGTCTTAGATACTACTCAATTAAAAGCTCATTTTAATTATGATATTTAAATTTTCTATTTTCATGCCCGAAATCCTTACCCAATTTATTATGTTGGTATGTGTTGGCAGTATATATGTAGATTACATCCCAATAAGAGTTTTTGAGAATCAAGAAGCTCATGGAATTCCATTTCCAAAGAGCCAAGCAATGAGAGTATATGGAACAATATGGGATGGAGAGCAATGGGCAACAAGAGGAGGACGAGTGAAAACTGATTGGTCTAAGGCTCCTTTCACTGCTTATTACACAAACTTCAATGTACAGACCACGAATTCTGTTGGACCAAAATCATGGCTAACTCGAGGACTCGGTTTAAAGGATAGAAAATGGATACGGTGGGCTCAAAACTTTCACATGATTTATAATTACTGCACCGATCCCAACCGTCACAATAGCCGTCGGGAATGCAGGAAATCTAGATTCTTGTAGACTGAGTTTCAGGTTATTATTATTGGCTCCTTTTTTACAATTATTATCCCTCGAATTGGTGTTTTAATTTTTCCAATTATAATGTATATTTTACTTGAAATATATAATGATTATATAAATAAGTATATATAAAAATAATTTTAAAAATATAACATGTATTTATATGTATATTATATAAAATATATAAATGAATATACAGAATAAGAGTTAAAATGATCATTTCTAATCATAAAGTTGCTAACTTGCCTTCTATCAGGACAAGTTATCAATCTATCTATTATTTAAAAAAAAAAAACATACTAATTATACTCTCAATGGGCGATTTGATTTTAATTTTAATTTTTTAAATTTAATTTAATTTCAATTTATAATATTTATATATATATAGATATTATTAACTTCATTATATAATTTATAGTTAATGTCTAAAAAATAAAATAAAATGAGATATGAATAAGTACAGAATATCAATATTATTATTTATTCAATATAGTATAAAATAAAGAAAATGAATAATTATTTGTATTAAAAAAATAATGACTATTTTTTTTTTATTAAATCATCATATATTTAATTATTGTCAACTAATATGAATTCAAACCGTAGAAATTTCTTTTCGGTGATATTTCGTATAGATATCTTTCAATGATTTTGATTTTTTTAATATTAATTTATACATTCATAGATATTCAAATCCAAAATTACTATTTAAACAATTAGAATATCTATCATTCAAATCAATCAAATATTGATAAATAATAATTATTTCTATCTATCTATATAAATAATATGATTATGGGTATGATGAATAATAAAAGTAAAACCATTTTAATATTGTATCATTTGAACTCTTAGTTAGTAATCAATATTGAAATGGTTTTACAATTTTTAGTTGGACCGCTTGGCGAGTGATGATAGGCGGCAGTGGAGAGAGCCGTAGTCTTTAACTCCCATTTATGAATAGACTTTGGAAAGTTGAATTCATAGATACGAGATTTGTACGCCGATAGAAACTCCTTTTATTTTTAGACTAAATAGATTTTTTTTTTTTTAAATTTTATTAGCATTTTTTATTTTTCTAAATATATATAAATATATGGTGGAGTCCATTTTATTAACAGAAAGCAGGTCGATAATTTATTTATGGGCTTATTTGAGTCATTTTGAATAGTTTTAAATTTAATTGCACTAAAAAAAGGAAAAAAATTTAATTAAACCATAAGTAAAATTTCTTTTTTTTTTCTTTTTTTACATTTGCCCCTATTATATATTATTAATTAGTTTATATCTATAATGTGAAACAAAAACAAAAAAAGTCTATCGTGAAATCACCATGTAGAAGACAATTTATAAGGTAAAAGTTTATATGTTTTGTTTTATATAGAGAGACATCTTTTTTTGAACGTAGAGATACATCTAATTCGCATGTACAAGACATTAGACAAGATTTAATAAAACACGACCTTATAAATTGACAAAAAAAATCAACATGAGCCAAAACTATGTCATCTCTTTCTCTTAAATAAACAAGGTATATGGAATTATAGTTTCGTGAAATCAATCTTTTCCCACTTTTACTGTTAATTAAAAAAAATTTACTCTGCAAAATATTTAGAGTATTTAAAATTCACAATTTTCTCCTTACTATTTTTTTTATTGTATTAATAACTTTAGGTCCAATTTTAATTACAATTAAATTAAAGTCATTATCCATCACCTAAATACCTTTCCCAAAGAGGAAGAGAAGCAAAATTTAAAAGGTTTCTCGCTTTTTTTTTGGCTTCTGTTAGTACTTACAAAAGCAGTAAGCTTAATAAATCTACATGAAAAACTGGTTCCACCTCATGCATTTACAAATGCATGTCAATATATATAAGCTTGCTAAGTGCTCAACACCTTCGCAACAGAAGCCAAGTTTTTGGCTTTTCAATGTGCCTACACATTGCATATTAATAAGCTGAAATGGGACTAAAATTTTCAGCCACCAAAGCCTATATACATATATATTTTGACTTTGTTTGTCTAAATCTTTTTTCTTGGTGGACTTTGTTGTCTTTAACAAATAATGCCGACGTTGACTAATTAATTAGGAATTAAATAAAATAAAACTAACTTTGCATTTTTTTCTCTCAGTTACGCACGCAACATGACATGATTATTTAGAAATTTTAAAATCCCTAGTCATCCCTTAGCATCAAGTATAAATAAAGCAATATACTAGTTATTTAGATTTATAGAAAATGAATTAATAGAAAGAAATTATAAAATTCAATATATATGGGTGAGTTGAAAGAAACAAACATTGGGAGCTCTCATGCTGTACCTAGTGTTCAAGAGTTGGCAAGGGTTTCAACCCAAGTCCCGTCACAATATGTGCGTAGTGATGTTGAGTCTCCAACTCCAGTCAATAATAGCTGTCTGCATGATCAAATTCCGGTGATTGACATGCAAAAGTTGCTCTCTCCAGATTGCCTAGAATCCGACCTCAACATCTTTCACGATGCTTGTAAAAATTGGGGTTTCTTTCAAGTATGTACACTTCTCTATTTTTACTTAATTAAATAATTACAGGAATAATGTTATGGTGGGCAAATTCTTGCCTGAATTATGGTTCTGATAGACCGTGTTACTTGAGGAAAGTTCTATTAATAGGATTCACGTACACATTAGAATCACCTTATATGAGATTACCTATCATAAAATATTGTTACAGTGTAATCACCTAATGTGAGATGATCTTATTAAAATTTATGAGTTTGTATATAAATGAACTTATAAGTGGAAAGTCTTGAAATTTACTTGCAGATAATTTGTATTAAGGTTAACACTCACTTACATATAAATCTTTTATATATTTTATCTTTTTCCAACATACTTTTCAAAACATCAACAAGTTAATTAATATTTAATCATAAAGGAAACTTGAATATGGGTCCAGGATATTTCCAGTTTAGACATGAAACTCTGATATTATTTGCAATAATTCGGCTTGAAACTAATTTCAAATAATCTGTTGTTTTATGACTTATCCCAGTTTAAAATAATTAAAACTTACGTTTTTTAAATAGTAACTATATAGATTATAGAAACCACTTTAACTTTTCATTCTCTAATGATGTAGGATAATTTTCACTACTTATAAATCATTTACATATTTATTTTGTCATTATTTAAAATAATATATTTTTCCAACAGACCTATCATGAGTCAAAAATTTTCTGTGGTAAATTTTATTTAAATTTTTTATACATAAATTTCTTTTTATTCTTTTTCAATTCTTTATACTATTACATATATATTACACTATTATTAGAAATAATTAGGCATTAATTGTATAAATATTTTTTAAAAAAATCCTATACGCAGGTTAAAATGAATTACATGTCATAATTAAGTGTGTATATATATATAATTTGAATCTTATATCCTTAGTTAGTTCATTAAGCAAAAAAATCATGGGGATGTGTTGCAGTTAATTAACCATGGAGCAAGCAAATCATTGGTGGAGAAAATGAAGGAAGAGCTTAAAGGACTTTTCAATCTACCGATGGAGGAGAAAATGAAACTCTGGCAAGAACCAGGAAGCATGGAGGGCTTCGGCCAACACTTCGTTGTCTCGGAGAAGCAGAAGCTTGAGTGGGCTGATCTCTTCTTCTTGAAAACTTTGCCAATCCATATCAGGACACCCCATTTTTTCTCTGCGCTCCCTCCTTCTTTCAGGTTTACTTTAATTTTATATATAACTTCTTTCTTTCTTTTTTTTTATTTTGGAAAATTTAGTTCTGATCGAAGTTTCAAATTGCAACCTTGTAACCCTGAAAATGACTACTGAATTTTAAAATTCACTGGTAACTTGGTTGATACTACTAAAATCATGTAACAGGATAGTGAATATTATTGCGAGTTTGAATCCAGTAATTTATTATTATTGACAATAATTTTGAGATTTGTTGTTAATGGTTTGGCTGCAGAGAGACTATAGAAGCTTACTCAGAAGAAATGAGAAATCTAGCCAAGAAAATCCTTAAACAAATGGCTAGAGCTCTTGGTATGGATTTCCTTAATGAAATTAAGGAATATTATGAAGAAGGATGGCAGTCAATGAGAATGAATTACTATCCTCCATGTCCACAACCAGAGCTTGTGATGGGTCTAAACCCTCACTCTGATGTTGGTGGCCTCACAATCCTTCTCCAAGTCAATGAGATGGAAGGCCTCCAAATAAGGAAAGATGGCCTCTGGATTCCTGTTAAACCTCTCCCTGATGCTTTTATCATTAACATTGGAGACTGTTTGGAGGTAATTAATTAATGGGATAATTTAAGTTAACTTTTCACTAGCTAATTTCTATTGCAGTCACAAAATGTCAAATTTTTATAACTTGACATCAATGCCCAAATATTCCTACTAAGAAAATTAAATAGTACTATTTTCCCATTACAGTACAAACTATGTGGACTATCATCTAGTTAATCATAAAAATTAATATTATTTTTATAATTAATCAAGCGTTAAACGGGGACTATCATCTAGTAATAGAATTAAATTAAGTTCTTAATTGTTGAGTGATGTTGGCAGATTATGACCAATGAAATATACCCAAGCATTGAGCACCGGGCAACAGTAAACTCAACCAAGGAAAGGCTTTCAATAGCCACATTTTACAGCCCAAGAATGGATGGAAGCCTAGAACCAGCACCAAGCCTTATTACTTCAGAAACACCAGCAAAATTTAGAACAATGTCTTTTGCAGACTACTACAAGGGTTATTTTGCTCGTGAACTCAACGGAAAATCATATCTTGAGATGGTAAAAATTCATGATCAGGATGGTGAAAAATCACTAAATAACTGAGTCCTAATTTATATATTGCCTAATTGGTACTTACAATCAAATCTTAAATATAGTGTGAAAAAAATAAAATAATAAAGATGAATGTTGTATAAACATTTTTGTTTTTATTATATCTCTACTGGGATTTGAATATATGGTGAGTTTTTATTAATAAATATTGCCTAATTTGAGGTTTTACAACATGGGTGTGAATAGTATATAACTTTAATCTAGCAGAAAATTATATTTAGTACATTATGTAAAATATGGTCCCTAATACTAATTTACTTCTAAAAATATGGAGTATCAACAGTTATTTTAGACAAAATCTTATCAAAAAATAGATTAAATATTATTGAAATTATTACATGAGATGGAATATAAGAATAATATTACAATGCGAAACTCTTAAAAAATAATGAAATATCGTAAAATTCAAAATGTTACTATTAATTGGATCGAAAACTCTTTAAAACTTGCATCACTGTTGCTAGTAGTCAGAGATATTTTCGTGCATTAAGACTTACTTTGTAATTGTTGAGTGGGTTTGGTCTAAAATTTAAAAATATAAAAATTTTCAAAAATTGAACATGCTCAAATCATAATTTTCTTTGTAAATTAGCATTAGATATTCAATTCATAAACAATCTAAATTGCAATCCAACATTTTAAAAAAAAACATAGATTAAAATCCTTTCATGTTGGGATGAACATGATAAATTATATTACCATCATCTGTACTGTTAAATGTAAAATAAAAGATTTAATTTTTTTAAAATTAAAATTTAAAAATTTTGGAAATTAAATAATTATAGTGTAAAAGTAAATCTAAATTATTTATTTTATATTTAACTATTGAAATAATATTAATATGATTTATCATATTCATCCCGAGAATTTTAACTCAAAACAAACAACTGAAAATATTGCTCTCCTTTGATTACTACGTACATGCACATGGGATTTTATTATTTATACTATATCACTAAGGACAAGAAAAATATTTTTATACATTGAATGTATTTATTAATTTAATAAAATAAAAATATATAAAATAAAAAAAATTATTGATATCTTTTTATTAAGTAAAAAAATAAAAAAATTATATTATCTAAAATATATCATCACTCATTAATATATAGGTAAAAAATTTCCTATATGTAAAGTTCAAATTTTGTTAAAGATAGCCAGATAGGATACATGCAACATTATATGCATATGAATAAGGGCGAATAAAAAAATGATATAACTGAAAATCAAATTGACACAGATTTAATTTCATTTATCCAGTTGGATTAATTTTATAATTTGATTTAATTTTTTATAAATTTTAACTTATTCGATTCGATTTGATTTATATTCAGATAAAGTAATCAAACCAATATATATATTAAAAAATTAAATTATCTGAATTACCGAAACAAAGTATATTAATACGGTTAATCTTATAAAATATGGATTCGATTAATTCTGCAAATCAATTTAGTTGGCCTTTTAAATTTTAAATTTAATTTATTTAATTTTTTTAAAAATCAATTTGATTTGAATTGATATGCTCACCCACACCTATATGGGATGCTGAAATATGAAGAATTAATATAACTTACAATTAATTTTAATTTTAAGTGAATAAACAGAGTACGACTCTTGGTAGAATTAACAAATTGAAATCAAATCATCAAAATGATGAATTACAAGTCAATAAAAAACGTTAATATTCTGTTATGTTTTATGAGAAAGAAAAAAAAAAACTTTTGATGTCGTTTGTACAATACTACATCTACGTGGAAAGCAACTCTGGGATTAGGACATTATTTGTTGATGTTGCTTCTTGAATTGCTAATTTAATTTGGTTTTGTTTATGGTTGTAATTATTATTATTATTATTATACCTTTGCTCAATTAGCTTTCTATTGTGTAATTTTCCAGAGGATGGTGTGCTTCCTTTTTTATTTTTTTTGGTGCGTTCGGTTACGGCATGCAGAAGCTTCATATTGAATTTTAGTTTTGACGTTTGATCGAATTCTTGTTTCTGGTCAACTCTTTCACACCCGAATTCATCAAAAGTGGCCTTTTAACTATGAGAAATTTTTTTTAACAAAAAAAAAAAAATGCTATAATGGGTACGTAGTTGTTGTTTTATCCTATCTTTGGTCAAAGTTATCGAGCATTGTTAGAAGGTATGAATTCCTTTTTTCTTATAATTTTTTTCCTTTGGAATTACAGTAATCTTAGATTCTTAATGGATAAATGTTTAATTTATTTTCTGAATTTATTAATCCTATAAATATTAATAATACTCATGAATTTAATATTTATTATACTTCCAATATATATATATACACACACAATGAGAGCTTCAAACGAATGCTTAGTTACTTACTATATTTTCCGTCCGAATATGGTGCAGCCGCCAGACAACGAATTCAAAGTGTTTGCTTTGTAATGTTTAGGGAGGTGTGCATAGTTTGATTAGGTTTGAAGGTTTGAAAATTTTTAAATCAAATTAAAATTTTAGAGATTTAAAAATAAAATTTTTGGTCTCAAATCAAATGAAAAAAATATTTATATTAAATTATTTTAAAAATTCAGTACGGTATAATTTTTGAATTTAGATATTCAAATATTCAGTGATTTGTTTTGAGGATTTAAATATAATTTTATAATATATATAAAAAATATTATAAATTCATAATTATATAAATAAAAAAATATATAAAAATAATAGTATATAGACCATATATTATAAATTTATAATTATATAAATATAAAAATATGTATATATTATAATTATATAAATATATAAAAATTAATTAATCGATTCAGACATTCAAAGATTCTATTCAATTCAAATATAATTTGGTATGGTTTAATTTTTGGTACGGATATTAAAACATCCACAGTATTGTCTCGTTATATTAATTTAATTTCGGTTTAGATCGATTATATTTTAAATCTCAAAAATTTTATTTTTTAATTATTTTTTAATTTAAAAATTTAAATCGATTCGAGATCCGAATCTTGTGCTCAGCCCTGTGTATGTCAACTTCCTCTTAAATATTAAATTCATGAATACTATTAATATCTTGATTATTTGATATATAATATTAATATAGAAAATACTCTTCTCTTAATGGAATTTTAGTAGGTATTGTAGCTATATTTTTTGAATTAAAAAATAATTTTTATTAATTATAAAATTAAATTTTAAGAATTTAAAAAATTCTTAAATATCATATCTCACTACTACATAAAATTTTCTATACTTTTTAGGAAGCAAAATTCATAAATTTAATAAAATTTCCAATTTACTTGCTTTTATTACATAATTACTCGTAGACATTTCAAATTTGATGTTATGAACAATAATAATAACATATATGGATTTGTTTAGTTCACTAAGGCTTATAAAAAAAAAATTGTATGACTAAAATTTGAAATTTATGAATTTTTAATAGTTTTTTTTTACCAAAAATAAGAAATTATATTAATTAAAAGAAGAAGTATATGAAAACAAAATACAAGCAATAAAATATAATCACCCTTTCCCAGTATGCACACTACAACACAACTTGAATATGAAATATATTTTAATTTTTAATAGTTCATTTTCCTTTTTTTTTCTTTAAAAATATTTTTATTTTTTTATAATTAATTAATTAAATTTTATTTTATAAGGGGTTCCTATAATAATAGGTGAAATTATAATTATATGCTTAAGTGTTAAATTAAAACAAATCACTGTAATTTAAGTATTTGAAAAAAAACCACAAACTCCTTTTAACAAAAGTGTTAAATTTAATAGTATTTTTTCTTAAAATTTAAGATTAATTAAAAAAATTATGAATTATTCGTAAAATTATAATTTTATCGTAAATTAAAACTTTTTATAATTTTATAAATATACTTTCAATTTTTTTACAAATTTAGCATAAAATCAAAATTTGGTTAGAGCTCCGGGGTTGGAGCTGATGTGACATTTTTTATTATTATTTTTATCACATTAACATCTGATTAAAATATTAAATCGAATCAACCAAATCAACATGAATCGATTTGTTCGATTTGATTTTTCAAATTTAAGTTAGATTCTATTAATTTTTTTGAAATTTCAGTTTTTTTATTCAGTTTGATTTTTTCAAAAAGATACTGAATAAATTTTTTTATTTGGTTTGATAAATTTTTTCAAATTTTGGTTTTTATTTCGATTAAATTTTAGGAGTTTTATTTCGGTTCAATTCAAACTGAACCAACCGATTACTTACCCTTTTATTTTTTTTTTCTTTTTATTATTTTTTTAATTTTTGATCATTCAAGACTAAAAATATTGATATGTTAGAATTGGTTAGGTTCGGTTTGAATATTTTGATTTTTTTAAGATAGAAATAACTAAACCGAACTGAACTGAAATAGAAAACAAGTTATTAAAGTTGAACCAATATATTTTGATTCGGTTATTTGATTATTTAGTTTATTTAAATAAAATAAACAAATATATTTTGGTTAGTTTGGTTTATTCGATTTCTTTTTGAAAAAAACCAAACGAAATAAAAAAATTAAAATTTCAAAAAAAATTAATCTAACCAAACTGAAGTTTGAAAAATTGAATCGAACTGATAAATTCAAGTTAGTTCGATTCAATTTAATTTAATTGGTTCGATTTGATTTCCTAATCAGATGCTGACGTGATAAAAATAATAATAAAAAATATCATGTCAGTATGCTACGTCAACTTCGACACAGGAGTTCTGACCAAATTCTGATTTCATATTAAATTTGCTAAGATTTGAAAATATATGTGTAAAGTTGTCAAAATTTTTAATTAATGATAAAAATATAATTTTATAAATAATTCATGATTTTTTTGTAATTAACCTAAAATTTATTATAAGTAAAAATTATTTATTTTCTTTCATTTTTATAAAATTTATGAAATTTAACATAATAAAATTGAATTTTATTAGAGTCTATTTTAACAAGTATGTATTTGATATTGAATATTAAAATTTATATTTCAAATGTAAAATTATAAAAAACTAATAAGTTTCGAATTATTAGATGGCAATATTTTTATATAAATGAAACAATTTTTATTGATAACTGAACAATTTTATACTTGAAATTTAATTATATCAAATAAGTTGTAATTAGTATTTTCTCTTTGCAGGGTTGAAACTATACAATGTTATTTGGTGATAAAAGTAATAGAAAATAAGGAAAATGAATGGTTAAATTTTTTTTTAATAACTCTATAATAGTTTGTTTCAAATAAATCAAATAATTTTTTAATAATCTTTAGGATGAAAATTAATTAAATAATTATTTTAATATTTTTAAAATTATTTATAAAAATTTAATTTATGGGAAGTAATTAAAAATTTAGAGAAACTGATTGAAAAATTAAAGCTAAAATCACCATAATAATAAATGCATTTCAAATATTTTAAGGTGTCAAAGCTCTTACTAAATTACATATTAAGGTATAGCTTAACAGTTAATATATATTTTCTTAAATAATAATTTGAGAATTAATTTTCTTATTCAATAGTAATAATAAGAATAAAAAAAAAAACCACTCCTACCAAATTAAAACTAATTCCACCATTGTCTCTTTGGTGTAATTAATTTAGTAAAAGTAATTAATGGATATTTAATGCATTTACTTGCCCTCACATAACTTAGTTAGAAACACTCCATTACTTACTTAAACAACTACTCTAATAAGTAATAACTCTAACTTTTCAATTAATTCCGTTTGTAATGTATTTTTTTTTTTTTAAATTGAAAACTTTCAAAAGTTCAAATATTCAAATTAAACTATTGAATTTTATCTTATCTTATATATCATTAAATAAGCAATTGACTATTAGGTTATAAAATTCCATAAATTCATTGATATTGAAATCTTGATATGAAAAACCTTCACAAATCTTTTCAAAGATGGAAAAGTCTATTCTTAATGTTAAAGCAGGAGTGGAATTAAAAAAATTTATTTGAAGGAATAAAATTAATAGGAGAACAAAAATAAATAAAGGCTAATTTTTTTCTAATAATTTTTATTTTAAAAATAATAACTAATTATATTTTCATAAAAATATATTTTTAATTAAATAAATTTTTATTGATATATCTATATTTATAGAATGAGAATTAATTACATAATTTTAATATTTGAAATTATTTATAAAAATTTAATTTTAGAAGCATCAATTAAAAATTTAAATTAATTATACAAGAATATAATATATACTTTTAAGTGGATTAGAGGGTCAAAACTTCTATCTATCCTCTCGTGTGCTGAAGAATAAGTTGATATTCAATTTCTGACTTTAAGCTCGCCCAAGACTTTACAACGGATGTATCTGTTATAAATTTCTAATCAAAAGTTTCTTCATCTCCACATGTAACCGTTCAATTGTCTGTGAATTACAATTCAAAGAAATGAAGGACTGGTTCGCTAGCTATTTAATTTTGCTGACGAGCCCCCAGTTTCTTTCCAAATATAAAGTATTATTCTTTGAATTCAATCACGACTTTTTCGAGATAACATTAACGGGCCATCTATTTTGAATTTATTGTCAATTATCATTAAAATATATATATACACTTACAGCACTATATTATATTTATTATCAGATTATATATATTCTTACGGTAAATTATAGATGTGAAAGAGAGACGATGGCAATAAATTCATATAAGGTGACATATACTGATATCATCAATGAATTTTAAGAGGAGGCTTTTGATTTAGAGCATGGAAAATTCAACTTATGAGCAATGCTGAATTTTGTTCGTAGAAGAAAAAAAATGAATATTAGCCATTCAAAGAAATCAAAAGAGCAAAAATCTATCATAATGGCTATATTGTGGCAAATAGATTTGGGTAATTAATTAGTTGGATTTAAATTAAATTGATATTTAAAAAAATTAAATTAATCGATTTGAATTTTAAAAATTAAATTGAATTAAATTTTAAATAGAATTAATTTGAATAGAATAAAATTTTTTATAAAATTAATTGAATCAATATATTTCAACTCAATAATTCAGTTATTTCAATTTTTTTAATATGATGTGGCACTGACGTGATATATTCATAAAATTTTAAATTAATATATCTTATTTTTATAATAACAATAAACTTAAAAATTAAAAAAAAAAAGTAAAAATTAAAAAAGAAAAGAAAAGAACAACGGATAAGAGGGAAAAAAAAAAAATTTTTACCCAAAATTATTTTTTTATTGGAATATAATAATAATAAAAAAAATGAAAAAAAAAAAACGGATAAGTGAACTTTTTTTATTTTAAGTTTAGTGGCCCCACAAAAATTGTCATTTTAGTGCCCCATCAACCCCCTTTAATTGAATTAATATTTTTATCCCTCCTGAAATAACATAAAATAATTAAGGATGATATGGAAATGGGATGGAACATATATGTCCCACTTTGAGTAAGAGGCAGGACGAAATGTAAAATTAGACGAATAAAACAGGGATACCTTTCTTTCTTAATAAATTTTTGTATTAAATTAAAAAAACACAGAAGGAAAATTATTTTTAATAATAATAATAATAATAATAATAATTAGTTCCGTCCTGAATTTAAAACGGGTTTGAAAATTAAAATTCATACATATCCACCAATAAATAGAATGAAATTGAATTTTCATCGGATTGAATGGAATTATGTTTTCTAAAAATAACAAAAGTCTCATTTTATTAAAAATATTTCACAAGTTTTTAATAATAAAACGTCCAAATTATAGGATAATTTTTATATTTTTATTTTTTTTCTTTTTATCATAAAATTACTAGTTATTAACTTTGAAATGTGAACATTTTTTTAGGAGGATTTACTTGATTACTCACTTTTCTTGATTATGTGATGTAATAATAATAAGGGTAAAATATTATTTAATCTTTTAAATTTAGTGAAATTAATAATTAAATTTCTGCATTTTTAAAAAGTAAGTATTAGATTTCTGATATTTCATTTCGTCACAATAATTGATCATTTAATCAGTTTTTTTCAAATTTTATATTAAAAAATTAAAATAAGTTATTTTTTCAAAACACTCTTATCTTCAACCTCTATATTTTTTTCTTTATTTTATTTTTATTTTCTTTCTCTTTTTTTCATTTTTTTTTAATTTTTCTCTGTAAAAAGCTCACATTTAAATATTTTATTTTCTTTATCCTTTGATTTTTCTTTTTTTAGTGGTTAATTAATAAATTAATTAATTGTGTAAATTTTAGATTTGTTGAAATTAAAGGAAGTAAAATTTATGTATGGATATTGTGTGGAGAATGGAGAGTTTGATTGTGAAAAAAAATAAAAAAAGTTTGAGATAAGTTTTAATGAAATGGTATAAAAAATATTTAATAAAAAATGACAAATATTTTTATTTTTTTAATGATATTTAATGGCCAAATAAATATAATTATCAATTATTATAATAAAATCAAATATAATAAATTTAATAATTACTTTCTAAAAATATAAAAATTCAAATATTAATTTTGCTAACTCTCATAAACTAAATAGTATTTTACCTAATACATTCAGCATTGTCACTTGCACAATTAGCAAAAATGTCAATTGCCATCTCTTAAAAGGACATTCAATATTACGCAATAAAATTATTCTCATTAAACATTAAAATATTAAACTAGTCGGACAAGGTCAGGTGTACAAAAAACAAACACTTGTTTATAATTGGAGATCACATATACAATAGATTGGCTATCTAAAGACTTGTTGGGTTTTTTTTTTTTCTATAAAGAGTAAGGCTATCTAAAGTCATGACAATTACATTATGAATTTCCTTTTTCAAGTTATATCATTAATATCATAGAAAATAAAGCTATTAATCTCTTGTGGAGGAGAATTCAAAACATTAAGTTCTTATTGATAAAAAATCTCTAAAGTGGACAAGTCAATTAGCACAAAAATTTGCTTTTTTTTATACATAATAAATTTTCACCTTCAAATCTTTGCTAAAAACCTCCTTTAGGATTTGGACGAGACTACATAAACTATTCATCATATAATCTTTATTCAATATAAGCTGCACCAAAGACTTGTTGCTTTAATTATATAAAAGGCTTTGAAAGTGATTTTATCTTCTATATATCTCTATTTATTCAACATTATGACCCCTGAAAATCACAATCCGATCATTAATGAATATGTATTTACTTTTCTATATGGTTTTCTTATGACTTTTTTTTTTCTTCTCTTTTAAATGAGTTCTTTACATGAATTTTTTTTTCTTATTTACTTTCTATGATATTATTATAAAAAATAATAATTCTTATGACTTAAAATTCAATTCTACATCTAATATTAAAATTTTTTATTACTTTTTAATTTTATCGTCTATTTAAAAACAGATCATTTAAAATTATTATAAATTTTAATTTGAGCTTGAAGTATAAAATTATGAAAATAAGTATTAACATAAATTTTGATTACCAGATATCTAAAAGAATTCTTAAATTATCTGATAATATATTTTTTAAACACCTCAATTAAGTTATAAATCATAAAATGATAAGTAAAAAATAAAATTCAGTTGACTAAATCTTAATATTTATATTATTCTGTACTAAATCTTTTCTATAAAAGGGGATGTTGAGGTTGGCTGAACATATAGTGAAAGACTTGAATTTGGCTAAGATAGCTAAAGTGAAAAACAGAAGAGAAAGAAAGGAGAGTGCAGATCTTGTTAAGGTAATTTTGCTTTGCTTATTCGCATAATTATTAACTGGTTTTATGCTGTTTTCAAGATTAATTAATTAGTTGAACTCAAATGATGATAAATTATAAACCCTTAATCCTCTGAATTTATCAACTAAATGGCTGAGTTTTAACTGATTTTTTCTTTAAAAGCAAGAAATCAAGAATTGTGCAGAATTCATGTAAATTTATATTGTTTCTATATGGCATGTTTATATATATTGCTTCCCTCGCATACCCCTATAATTATATTTCCTGCTTAAAATAAATACTTGACGATACATTACTTTTTATTAATTAAACTCTAATTTTTCTATTTTTAACTTTAAAATAACTACATTTTTATTGAGACAAACTCATTTATATTAATTTTATAAAAGTTATTTGATGTGTAAAAAGGAAAAGAGATGATTCAAATCCTTAATATTATATTTATTTTTACTAATAGCTTGTGATTCAATAATATTTAAATTGTTATTATTGTGTTTAGAGTTATGAGATCTCAAATTTATATCAAATTCTAGTTATTTGAATTGTCATTATTTTCTTAAATTTCGTTGGTTTAGCTATTTCTAACAACTGTTAACTGTTGATGATTACTATTAATTGGTAGTTGATAACTGATAATATGTAGTTATTATCTAATAGTTAATTATTGCAAATATTTAATAAAATTATTATTAGTTACCAGCTATTAATATATTTAATAACCATTAAAGTTAAATGTTGTTACTTACCTTTTCATTTAAATATTATTTTTAAAGATTAGTTTAACCTTTTTATTTAAATAAACTAGAGTATTTTTGAAAAAATTCTAATTTGAAATTTTTTCGAAAAAAAATCCAAACAACAACTATTTTCCTATCTAACTATTAACAACTATATATATATATATATATAAAAAGAATAAACAAATAATTTGATGCAGTTGAGAATCAAAAAGTTAAAAATTATATAAAATTTTTTTACCAAACACCCACTAAATATATTTTCATATTATATATTACAATTAAAATTTGTTATTCATGCAAATATATTTTTTCCAAATAGAAATTCTTTTTTTTTTATCTCTTAAAAAATGCAACTTATTTATTTATTTATTTTTGAGGAGGTAAGGAAAAATTATTCTATGCATATTCGCTGGCATAAATAAAATTATTCACTCTTCTTAAATAAGATAAATCTTATAATTTTTATAAGTATATGGTGCACCATATATTTGGGGAGTCGGTGCAGTAAATAATTATCCAAAATTATATACAACTCTCCTTTTGTTTTTGCATTTGGATTGAATAAAAATAAGAATATAAATATGGTTTTATATTTTTTTTCCTTATTTTTTTAATGATAATTTTCTTAATCTTTTGCATATATGTTCAGAAAAGCAATAATATTAATGGATCCAAATTCAAGACTTGGGAGCACTGTTCTAGTACCTTCAGTGAAAGATATAGCAAAAGATCATCAATTATTCTCAATCCCATCAAGATATGTTCGCCATGATCATGACTATTCCTCTGATGTGGTGAAAACCACTTATTTACCTGAAATTCCAGTCATTGACATGGCTAAATTATTTTCTCCTGAATATATGGATTTGGAGCTCCATAAGTTCGACGATGCTTGTAAAAACTGGGGTTTCTTCCAGGTATATATACCCATCTCAATTCAGTTTTATTTTTAAAATTAATAGGAGTCAGTTATATGATTTTTTTAATTATATCTTAAACTATTCTTTCATATAATATACATGTCTAAGCTAAATAGGAAAATACTCCCTTTTTTTAATTATAATTTTAAGTTGATCATCTACTATTAATTGTAAGAAATTAACAAAAGAAATATAATTATTACGGATTATTAAAATTTTAGTTTTTAAAAAAGTAAATAATAATTAATTAATTTGTTGCGCAGTTAGTGAATCATGGAGTGAGCAGCGAGCTGCTGGAGAAAGTGAAGTTAGAGACTGAGAGATTGTTTAATCTGACAGTGGAAGAGAAGAATAAATTATGGCATAAAGAGGGAGAAATGGAAGGATTTGGACAGCATTTTGTTTCGTCTGAGGAGCAGAAGCTTGAATGGGCTGATCTCTTTTACGTTGTTACCCTTCCAACCCATTCCAGAAAACCTCACTTATTCTCCAATTTACCTCCCTCCTTCAGGTTCTCTCTCTCTTGCTCAAATTGCAATTATATACATAAACGTATTTGATATATAGATCACTCATATAAAACTTATTACTTGAGTGATACATCTAGTCCTATAGGGCTGAAGCCCCAAATTATATCTTTTCATTTTTGTTCATATTATTCTAGTAAGTAATTATAAAATGGAGACTAGCCATGACAACGGCTATATTAATACTTGATATGCTTTTGATTTGGTGTAGGGAAACCATTGAAGCTTACTCAGAAGAACTGCAAAGGATTGCTAATAAAATATTTAACACGGTGATAAAAGCTTTAGGAATATTGGAAGTTGATTACATGAAAGAGTTATTTGAAGAAAAAGGATGGCAAGCAATGAGAATGAATTACTATCCTCCATGTCCCCAACCAGACCTTGTAATTGGCCTCAAGCCTCATTCTGATGCAACCGGCCTTACCATCCTCAACCAGCTCAACGACGTCGTTGGGCTTCAGATTAAAAAAGATGGGTCGTGGGTTCCTGTTAAGCCCATTCCTAATGCTTTTATCATCAACATTGGAGACATGTTGGAGGTAAATAAACATATTTTGGATGAAAATAGCACGTTCTGCACTCGTATTGTGCACGATTCATCTGAAATGAATGTGAAAATGATTGAATATGTATAAAGTACATGAAGAATTTCTCTTAAGATTGTATCCTTTCTATGGATTTATATCATATATAATTATGTTTTCTTTGGTGCAGATTGTGACGAATGGAATTTACAGGAGCATTGAGCATAGAGCAACTATTAGTTCCAATAAAGAGAGACTTTCAATTGCAACATTTCACAACCCAAAATTTGATGGAGAATTGATAGCAGCACCAAGCCTTATTACTCCAAAAACTCCACAAGTTTTCAAGAGAATAAGCGTTGCTGATTATTTTAAAGGATATCTTTCTCGTGAACTCAATGGAAAATCATTCATTGAGGTGTTAAGGGTTGAAAATGGACATCACGAAACCAACTAAATCATATATATAAACTTGCACAAGAATAAGGGTTTGTCCAAATATATATATATATAATATAGTCTTTTAATTGCACAATAAGTGACTATATGCTCTTGTACTTTATTTAAATAATAAAATGTACCAAATTTTAAAACAATATATTAATTGCTTCCTAATTCTACAAATCTTACTTCCCTCCATCTCCTATATATCTCCACAACTGAGATAGTTTATGCTATGATCGCCATTAAATTTCCAGCTAATTAATTCTTTTTCATAGTAACATCGATTATAATATTGTTATCAGTCAATTTTTATGCATCATATATTAAATTTATATATTTTTTATCTGATAAAATATAAAATTTCCATGTCGAAGTTAGAATATTTATAAATAAAAATTTAAAATTTCAATTTAATCTAACTCTAAGAATCGAATTATGGTAAAATATTATTGGAGTGTATAAAATATATTAGGTTCCTTTTGCAACATGACTAATTATTCTATGGGCATATATATAAAAAAAAAAAAGTATTTTTTTACTTATAAATTTAACCAAGTATTTAATAGTTTCATCTTTCAATTTAGATACTAATTCAAGTTCAAGTTAATAATCTCTCATCTTCTTTCTTGTAGATTTTTTTTTTTTTTTTGGCTTAATGGATAAAATTAACTTTGACTAGCTTTGAACAAGCTCATGTTCTGTCTGTTACCGGATGGGATCCTGATTCGATTTGGCATTGGATTTACATGTTTGTTTTTCTGGAGAAATCTAAATGTGTGATGAAATCAAAAAAATAAATTAATTAGAAGAAAATATTATATATTTTATTCAAAAATAAAATGTATGAAGTTGAACAATCAAATCTTGCAATAATTTTGGATGGAAAGGGACCCAGAATTCAATTGTTGCGTAGTAGGACTGGAGGTTGATTCCTTCTGTGGTATTTGTTTACTGGTTTATACCATGATTGGATTTTATTTCAATTCTATTTTTCTTTTTCTAAAATAACAAAACTCTGGAGATAAATTATATTATTTGATATTTTAATTCACTTACAGCACCAGGTATATTGCTACTTGTTTTACTAACTGTTTTTTTTTTTTCAAACAGAAGATAAAATTAAATAATTTGTTAGAAAATAACAGCCTTTAAGCGGTAATATTATTAATGATATAAATATGTGAAAAATAATACATAAATTAAATATAAAATATTAAATAAATTTATATAAAATTGAGCTTCCCAACCGATATAACACTCCTAAATTATATAAATTAGGGTATATATTTAAGCTTTCTCCTGTTATTATTTGGGTAAATGATATTTGAAGTCACCAAATTTTAATTGTATTTCTAATGTGATTACTAATAATATTTTTCGTTGCAAATAAATCACTAAAGTTTTCATTGGGAGATCACTCGCTAGAATATTTATTGAATCAACATATGCGAATTGACATATTAGGAAAGTTTGATAACTCAGTATGACACGTTAATACTATATGTCCAAGTTAAGCAGAATCAGCCTCCACATCAATAACGGAGATATGTGCTATCTAAACTTTAGAGATTTTTTCAATTTGATCACTGACTTTTGTTTTTTTATGATTATTGCTTTATTTTTTTCTTTTTTAAAATTTTTTATATAACTTTGAATATTTAAAATAATAACAAAAATATAGGATAATTAATAAAGTATTTAATTAATTTTTTAATAATAACTTTATTTGATCTTAACAAATCTAATTAGTGAAAAAAATGGAGAATAACATATATATATATATATATATATATATATATATATATATATACACTTAAAATGTTAGTATTAATTATCGGTAATATCTAAATTTTAATGCTCCCTTTTAAAATAATCTCATCTTAACACATCAAAATTTAAAGTAAGAGGACTTTGTTAAGGGCACCATCTCTCCAAATACAATGCTAGAGTCCATATATATACTTAAAATTTTAGTATTAATTTTATCGGTAATATCTGAATTTTAATACTTCCTTTTAAAATAATCTCACTTCAACACACTAAAATTTGAAGTAAGAGGACTTTGTTAAGGACACCATCTCTCCAAATACAATGCTAGAATCCATATATATACTTAAAATTTTAATATTAATTTTATCGGTAATATCTAAATCTTAATACTCCCTTTTAAAATAATCTCATTTTAACACACTAAAATTTAAAGTAAGAGGACTTTGTTAAGGTCACCATCTCTCCAAATACAACGCCAGAGTCCAGATGTATGCAAATATTAGGGGTAATGTGTAAGAGAACAAACAGAGAAGTAGTGAAGATCTTGGGAGGGCTCACATGATTGTACCTCAAATGTCAGAATGTGCATCAGAAGAACATTAGGCAGGGTTGTGAGTTTAGATTGATTTCAAATCTCCACACAATCGATAAAAAATTAATTGTACAAATTGGAGACGTCTCGCTCCTCTTACTCTTTTTTTTTTCATGATTTTTGATAGTAATATTTGATTTTTAGTAGCACATATACTAATTCATTGATGCATCAGGTATAAAACTGTACCTAAAGAATTTAGATTTTTGAATGGTCAAAATATGATTTTGGCCATTCACTTTGGTGAAAATATCCATGTGACATTTATAATCATGATTAAGATAATGTAACTCAAATTTATTTGTGCAATATAATTATTCAATTTCTAAAATAATATACTTTCATAAGATTTCAACTTCAAATTCTCGTGTCTTAAGATGGGAATATAAATATTATCGATGAAATTAAATAAAACTTGAAATTAGTATATATATATATATATATATATATATATATATATAATTTTATATTTTTTTTTCACTTAGATTTGTTCAAATCAAATAAAGTTATTAAAAAAAATTAATTAAGTATTTTGTTAATTGTCTCATATTTTTATTATTATTTTAAATATTCATATTTATATATAAAAAAAAAATAAGATGGTGAACATAAAAAAAAAAAAAAAAAAAAAAAAAAAAAAAAAAGGTCGGTGATCAAATTAAAAACATAACTAAAATTTTTGTAGCATATATCTGTTTTGCTGACATGGTGGCTGACTGATTCTGCTTCACTTAGACACGCAGCACTGACGAGTCATATTAAATTATCATACCTTGCTGATGTGTCAGTTCATTTGTATCAATCAAGTGAAAATTCTGGTAAGTAATCTTTGATAAAAAATTTATCAAAATTTAGTGATTTACATTAAGAACATGAATAAAGTTTGGTGACATTTGATATCATTTACCCTAAGAATATGCTTCTCTTCTTTATCCTCAATCAAACAGCAACAAATCTCAAAATTGTACCCGTAAAGAAATAGCCAAAGATTTTCATTCTATTTTCTAGGCTGTCAAACAGGAAAAAGAGAGGATTAAGAAGATAGAGGGAGGGAAGAGAGAATAAATGTCTCCGATCTTCGTCGAAATCAGATCAACAGTAAAGCATTTGTCCTCATTGATCGAGACCCGCCAGCATCGAAGAAGGAGCTCATCACTAGCATTGGTTGCTGCTTACCAAGGCTCGAGGAAAGCGAGCCTCGATCACAGCCAGATCACGTCTCATCAGGCCTCTGACCCACACTGCTGCATCATTGTAAGCCATCCAACCTATTCTTGTGCTTGCTAATTGTTTCGTGATCCAGCTAGCAAAGGTCCTTATCAGCAAAAACAAACAATCTCCTACCTTGATCACCATCACTACCAAAGGTCATTATCAGCGAAAACAAGCAACCTCCTACCTTCGATCCCACAAGGTTTGTTGAATGGGTTCAGGTGATGATTTGAATAAATCCAAAGCTCTATACTTTGTTAATGACTAGCAAGATTTTACAAGTGATGATTTGATTTATGCTTGGTTGGGTCACAATAAAGCAAAAACACTTGTTTAATGTTAGTTTTGCTTATTCCTTGAAAAACAGAAGAAAAAAGAGAATTTTTTTTTCTTTCATTTTAGTTGACCGCTTGTAGTACACATAGGATCCAAAGTAGATTAGGTCAATTTGAAATTTTGTTAAATTAATCTAAAAAATTATTTTGAATCTAATTAAACATAAAGATTAAATTCAGGAAATAAATTAAGTGTTTATCTTACAATATAAAAAGTAGAAGAAATACTCTAAATATATATAGTGAGTATTTGGAAATAATTATCAAAATTCATTATTTCTCAAAATTATTTTTTTGTCAAAATTTATTTCCTACAACTCTTAAAAAATACGATTATTTCAGTGTTTTCACTTAAACATTGCATTTGCAAATAAATCTCACACATTTAATCACTTAAAAATTTAATCTGCTACAGTATTTTAAGTTTTATTTAATGGATTTTGAATCCTTAATTGAGTATCCTAAAGAAATTTATAACTTACTTAATAATGAGGGACAATTTGAATAATTTAAAAAGAAACGTGAGTTATTTTATAATTTTTTTATTGAATCATTTTTAATTATAAAAATTTAAATTAAATTAATATGATTAAAATTTTCATTTCTTTATATTTTAGTATTTATTTTTATAATTCATCAATATAAAATTTAATATTCCAACATATTCAAACACCCATATAATAGCTAATCTAATGTTTATCTATATTTGCATAGGTGATTTTTAATGATACATAAATTTATTTCTTATTTTCTGTCATGGTTAATTTGCTAGATCGTGACAAATGCAATTTACAAAAGCACATAGCAATAATTATATATAAAATTTTATATTTTTATATATATACATTATTTATGGATCACTCAATTTGATCTTTATTCTTATGTAAATAACTATAATTTCTTATTTTAAGTAATTCTATATATTGTTCAATGATCGCCACAATAATTAAAAAATAATATTCTTATTAAATAATCTTGAAATTTTGAAAACCTGTTTCTTATGTAATTAAACAAAATAAAATCTAATATTGGAATATATGAACATAATTTTATGAATCGTACAGTTGAAGAAAATTAATTAAGTTAATATTTTAAATTAGAGTAAAGGTATAAATAAACTCTTAAATTATATTATTTTGTTCATTTAGATCTTTTTTTATGATTCAAATAAATCTCTAAATTTTGTAATTTGATTCAAATAAATCCAATTTAGATTAAGATATTAAATTTTCATTCAAATTGAAACTATTTGAGCGAAATTAAAAATTTTAGGTACTTATTTAGATTTTTGATTTTTTTTTCAATTTAACCTTTTTTTTTTTATTTTTAATTTTTATTATAACATATTTTTTATGTAGTTTAATTTAATACATAAATAAAATTATTTTTTATTTTTTTATTTTTAATAATAAATAATATCTTAAATAATTTTCTCGCATACTACTAAACTTATATTTCTTTTATAGTTAAATTTTTAAATAAGAAAAAATCTCGTTTATAACATAATTTTAATAGTTAAATCTAAATCAATGAAAAAAATGAGTAAACTTATTTATCAATTATATTTTAAATAAGAAAAAATCTCGTTTATAATATATTTTTAATAATTAAATATAAATCAATAAGAAAATGAATAAATTTATTTATCAACTAGATAAATATTTAGAGTTAATTTCATTTTATTTATTATAAATATTAAATTAAAATTTTAAATTAAATGATATTTGATGATAAAAATTTATAAAAATTATTATATAAAGTACAAAATATAATATTTTAAAAGTTTTTGAAATTTTATATAAAATATAAGATATGTAATTTAAATATATTTATTTATTAAATTAAAATATAAAATATAATTTATTTATTTATTAAATTAAAATAGACAAAAAATATATGTTATACAATGAAAAATTTAAAAAAAAAGTAAATAATAAATTAAATTAAAAAAGGATAAAAATATAAATAAATCTCTAAATTTACGAAAAATTTAATTTTTTTATTTAAATTAGATTTATTTGAATCAAATTAAAAATTTTAAGAGTTTATTTAAACATAATTAAAAAATTTAAGGATTTATTTAAATAAAATGATATAGTTTAAGAATTTATTTTTATTTTTATCTTTTAAATTATTTAAGGACAATTAATTGTTATTGCCCTAATAATTAATAATTATGCTACCATTAGTCAAAAAACAACGAATGTACCACAAAAATCACACTAATATATAAGCTTTAATATAAAGATATCTCGACTTTCCGTCTTATATATGCCATATCCAAATATATTAATTAATGGGAAAATTATAAAAACGAGGATTAATTGTGATTTCAACGTTTAATTATTTAAAACTTTTAAATGCGGCTAAAAATTTTTTTATTGTCAATAATTACATCATATTTATTTAACTGTTAGATAGTTATTATATTATTTATAAAAATTTCAATTTAAAATTTTTTAAAAATATTTTCACTTTATTTAAATTAAAAAACTAAATTATTTTTTAAAAAATTAATATTTTAATAAAAATAAATATTAATATTTATTTTTAATAATAATTAAATATATTAATAACTAAAAATTAATAATAATTTTATTAAATATTAATAATAATCAGCTATTAACTAATAACTACTTATTACCTGTTATAAAAAACAACTAAAAATTGCTACGAATATCTAAACAAAACCTAAGTTATATGATTATTTTTTAACAAAATAGTTACGTAGCTTATACGGCAGACTTATAATATTATAATATTAATTTTTATATTTGTGAGATCCACTTGACTTAAACTTAAAAAAAAATAAATAATAATAATAATAATAATAAGAAATATCTACACTACATATTGAAAACATAGAATCTCCACCTCATAAAATAAAAAAGGGGAAAAAACGTGAGATAATATATAATAATTAATATATTATACATATTTGACCAAAGTTTAATTACATAAAAAAAGTACGCAAGTAGATAAAAATATAATATAATTTAATAATTTACAAAGAATTTTGGAGAAAGGTGATTGAGCAATAATTAAATATACAGTGCCTTCCCAAATTTAAACTGTGGATTTTGAATATTTATTTATATAATATTTCAGTCTTTATATATTGGATGTAGTTGATCAGAGGTAATGTACTTTTAACAAAAAGTTAGAAAGGCTTTCGGGATTACATTTCAATCAATAATTAAAAAATAAATTTTTTTATTATCCAAACTAAGTTTCATAATTATTATTTTTATATTATAATTAAATATTATTAATTTATTAATTTTATTTAAAAAAAATATCGATATTTAAATCTTATCCATATTAAATTTCTCTATTTATTTATTGGTTTTATTTTTTATAATATTTAATTTTACTTGTTTAAAAATAAACCACTTAAATACTTATTTTTAAAATTCAGTTTTCCTAATTAGTACATTAAAAATATTTATTAAGAGTGATTATTTTAAATAAAATATAATTATATTAGAAAAATATTAATAAATTAATATAAAAAATTAGCAAGATGAGAAAAAAAGAAATATTTATAAAATTATATTTTATTATAAATATTATTATTTAAAATGATTGATTAGAATTTTATTTTTTATTATTTTATTTTATTTTTAAATTTATTTATTTAATTTTATATAAATTTTTAATTTATAACGGCGTTGATAAGAAAAAAGGCTAAAAAATAAATAAATAAAGCTAACCAAATGGTGAAAGTCAAATCATATGACATTATTTGATTAAAAAAATAAAAAGCAACACTGATGGGATATTTATTTATTTTTGTCCATTAAGGCTGGCCTGGACTATTTGATGACAATTATTTTTCTTATTTTTTATAAGAAGGAAGGATAAGATACCCCAAAAAAATGATGCAGAAGAAGACTGGAGATACCTTGGAGGATTCCATTATCACATGAGATCTAATTGTTAAAGAAAAACCATAGTTAGATAGCCAATTCACATAAAGTTTGTTTAATAAACCATAGTTGAATACGGACATTTCAATTAAAACGAATTATAAGAATGTTTTAAAGGGTAAATTATTATTTAGTCCAAGCCCACCAAAATTCTAACACAACTCCATCCCTACCTCTGTTATTTATTATTTTATTAAAGGACAATCAATAAATTCATCTTTTGTTAAAAAAAAAAAAAGAGAGAGAGAGTAGTTATGAATTACTCTGTTAGTCCTCAGTATTTTAAAGAATATAATCAATGATATTATCAAGAGTAGCTAAGAATTTTCATAACTATTATGCTCAAATCGCATGAATGAGAGTTATTCAATGTTAGGTGTCAAATTACCATCAATGGGAGTGCCAGCTCATTATGCTTAGCTGGCAATCCGGTTCTGGGTAATAATTTCTCTTCCTCTAACCTCCTATAAATTAAGGGTAGAACATGTTAGAAACATAATTACTTATTAGAACCGAGTTACCAGAGAGGACAGAACACAAAAGCAGCTATGGAACCACAATTGATAAACCTTGGAAGCTCTCTTCTGGTGCCTTGTGTTCAGGAGCTAGCAAAACAACCACTAACCAAAGTTCCACCAAGATATTTGTGTCCTGATCAAGACTATGTTCCATTCATATCTAATCCTGCTTCTCTTCCCCAGATTCCTGTAATTGACATGTCAAGATTATTTTCTCAAGATTTCATGGATTTAGAATTGGATATGCTCCACCATGCTTGCAAAGATTGGGGTTTCTTCCAGGTAAATTTATATATTTTTTTATATTACATTGTTAAATTATTACGAGATAAACATTCAACTATTATATTTATAATGTATTGCAGCTGATAAATCATGAAGTGAGCACTTCATTAGTGGAAAAAGTGAAGGTAGAAATTCAAGAATTCTTCAATCTACCAATGGAAGAGAAGAAAAAATATTGGCAAAAACCAGGAGAAATGGAAGGATTTGGACAGGCTTTTGTTGTGTCTGAGGAGCAAAAGCTTGATTGGGGAGACATCTTCTACATGTTTACTCTCCCACCTGATTTGAGAAAACCTCACTTGTTTCCTATGCTCCCTCTCCCACTCAGGTCCTGTTCTGTTCTCTCTCTCTCTCTCTCTCTCAAAAGCTGACACAGTGATATTCAATTTGTATTCCTAAATAATCTCTAGAACTGTGAAATCGCTAATTTGAACTCCAATTAGAGCCTAATTAACTAAAAATAAAAGAATTTAAAAAATAAAACATCTATCTTTTCTATGCAGAGACACCTTGGAAGCTTACTCAACAGAAATGAAAAATCTTGCCATGACAATTCTCAACTTGATGGCAAAAGCTCTGGGTATGGAATCAAAAGAAATGAAAGAAATGTTTGAAGAAGGTTGCCAGAAAATGAGAATGAATTACTATCCTCCATGCCCACAACCAGAGCTGGTCATGGGCCTTACTTCCCATACCGATGCAATTGGCCTCACCATCCTCCTTCAAGTCAATGAAGTAGAAGGATTGCAGATAAAGAAAGATGGCAAATGGGTTCCTGTTAAACCAATCCCAAATGCTTTTATAGTCAATATTGGTGATATTTTAGAGGTAATTAATTAAGGACTACAAAAATTAATTTACTTGATCATGGACTATTTATCCTAACAAGTTTTATTTTGTCTCTGCAGATTGTAACCAATGGAATTTACAAAAGTACTGAGCATAGAGCAACTGTGAATTCAGTAAAAGAGAGAATCTCCATTGCCACCTTTTTAAGCCCAAGATTAGATGGTGAAATGGGTCCAGCACCAAGTCTTGTTACTCCAAAGAGACCAGCTTTGTTTAGGAAAATTGGTGTTGCTGATTTCTTCAGGGGATATTTTTCAAGAGAACTTGTTGGAAAATCATACCTTGATGTCATGAGAATAACTGATTAAATTGGTACCTGTAAATAATTTTTTATGTAATATTAGAATTTTAATAACCACCAAAATCATTAAATAAATATGTGATGTGGGGATGGGGATGGTTAAAGAAGAATAAAATGATTTATCTTATTCTGTACAGTATTATAAGAAATGCAGCTCAAATAAAAAAATACAACTTGTTTTGGTTTTGTATTTTTCTATTATGTCAACTTTATAATATAATTGACGATTTTTTTACGAATATTCTTAGGTTTAGAAAATATTAAATAAATAAATTTAAAAATAAATTAAATATTCTTAGATTTAGATAATATTAAATAAATAAATTTATTAATAAATTAAATAAATTAAAAGTGAAATTTTAAACATATCACTTAATATAATTACGATTATAATAAAATATAATTTTATTAAAATTTATTTATTTTTATTTAACTTATTTTTATATTTATTTAAAATAATTATTTTATAATTATATTTTATCTCAAACAATTATTTAAGAGTACTCAGAAAAATAATATAATTTATTATATTATCTTTTGAAAAAAAAAAAAAAACTCTGCCACAACATTGTTCCTCATGCTTTTTTCCATTTATATCATTTTTTTTTTCAAATAAAATTTTTGAAACATCTTATTCAATTCTGATGCGATGATAACAAATTAGGAGTGATATCGATTTGATTTGAACGATATAAATGATTATTATCAAATTAAATTAATATTTTTTATTTAAAAATTTTTAAATTAAATTAAATCATTATTATAATCAAACTGTTGGTTTGATTATTTTTAATTTACCGATTTCAAATTAAAAATATTTTTTATAAATTATTATTATTTTATTATAAATTTGAAAAAAAAAATCAATATAATATCAATGATAAAAAATTTTAAAAATAATTCAATATACAATATAAAATTTGTACATTACATTAATTAATATTCTCAAAACTTATATTTTTCTCTATAATTAAATTTATTTATTTATTTTTAGTTAATTTTTATAAATAGTCTTTTTTAAAATTTTAACTTAATATTAGATTAAAAAAATGTGATTATATATAAAATAAAAATCAAATATATTTAATTATGATATATATATATATATCGGTTTAGTTCGGTTTAAAATCGATAGAAAAACACAAATTATAAATTAAATCAAACTTTCAATTTATTTTATTTTTAAGTCAAATCAAATTAAATAATTTAAAAAATTATTAATTTTTATTTAATTTGATTCAATTTAATCGATTTTATCGGTTTAAGTTCTAATCTTACAACAAATTGATATCCCTACTAATCATTTGTTCTCACCCCATATAAATAGGTTAAAAAAATTTTAATCTCTATATTGTCTCTAAAATTCTCTTAATAAATATTGAGATCGACTTAATAATCAAAGTAGATTCATCGAAATACATTCAACATTCATTTTTACGATTTCTCTTAATCTTGCAAAATTTTGATGCCCTGAATTTCATTATTTGACGGTGTCCCAAAAAAGCGCATCCCTTTTCTAGTGAGTCGCTCGGAAAAACTAATTCCTCTTAGAAAACTCACCATAAACAACTTAACATACCAAGCATTGAGCAATAACCAGTACAAATGATAGATCCATCTCTCTAACCCTTTTGAATTTTTTTTTTTGCATTGTCTAATACAGATCTCCCACTAGATGCTGAAAACATAATTAACAATTAAATCAAGCCAATGGGTTCAAAATACTATATACTATGTCATAAGAGTACACAATTATTACAAATCTGTTTCAAAATACTATATACTATGTCATAAGAGTACACAATTATTACAAATCTGGTCAACTCCTTAAATCTAACATAAACAAGAGTGAAGCTTTAAATCAAAATCAAAATCTCATCTTTGGTCTTAAACTTTAAATCAAAATCAAAATCTCATAAAGTCTTATCACTATACTACAACTTCAATGACAATTAAAACAAATTTGCATTAATGAATAGAGTGGGTGTTTTAAAATAGGAAAAATTAGATCATTGTTGTATAAATTTTTTTAAAATCTGCTATATTGGTATTTGGACAATTTGTTATCTGTCAAATTTCTCAATTTTTAGAATAATTTCATATAAGTATTTTTAATTATTTTTCGATCACCCAAATATTTATTTACAACTCTAAAATCTCTAATATTGGAATAAATATAAATAGAAAAGTTTATGAGTTATTGAATATCAAAATAAAATTTAAACAGAGCTGAAGAATTGCAAATCAAGAGAAATAAGAATTTGCAAATCAACACTTTATTGACACGAAAATAAATATTGATTTACAATTTTAAAATCTCTAATATTGAAAAAAATAAAAGTAGAAAAATTTATGAGTTATTAAATATCAAAATAAGATTTAAACAGAGTTGAAAAATTATAAATCATGAGAAATGAGAGATTGGCTTTTGGCTAACAGAAAAATAATTAAAAATATTTATATTAAATTATTTTTAAAAATTAAGAAAATGATAGGATAAAAAAATTATCTATAGACCAAAATAACATATTTTAAAAGGATAAACTATTATAATATTCATGAGATTCTCCCTAATTAGTACTTTAGTTCCTAATGTTTGAAAGTTAACATTTTTAATCCTTAAATAAATTTAAAAGAAAAAAATATAAAATTTTTGAGAAATTAAAGTATTTTATAATATAAGAATTCATTTAATTAAAATAATAAGTATAAAATTTTAAGAAATTAAAGTATTTTATACTAAAATAATTCAATGTAAAATATTTCAAATAATCAAAACACATTATATTTTCAAATTTTGAGGATAAAAGTGCTATATAAAATAAAATATCAAGGACTAAAGTTTAATAAAAAGAAATTTATAGTTATATATGTAAGAATTAAAGTGTTGTTTATTAACCGAAGAGATCAAAATATTTATTTTCAAATAGTAAACATTAAAGTGCTTATTAATATAAACTTGAAGGATGTAATAATAATTTACTCATTTTAAAAAGTTATCAGTAATGTATTTTTTTTATTTTAAAATGTTATTGTGATGAATTGCACCAGGCAGAAATTCAAAATAATATTTTATTATATCAGACAGAAACCTGTCCTTGTGATGATTAGCCACCCAACTTGTAAGTGTTAATTGTAATGCATGTGCGGTGCATTGTTTGGCCAATAATAAAATCAAAGCATGTCGATCTAATAGTTACAGGTTAATGTCAAATCAATTAAATTAATTATAATTTTATAATTTATTTAATTTAATTTAAATTAAAAAATAAAATAAATTTAAATTTCAGTTTATTTATAATTTAAATAATTTTTTAAATTTTAAATTAAACCAAATCAAAATTATATATATATATATATATATATATATATATATATATATATTTTAATTTAATATTAATTTAAAAATTAAAAAAATATCATTCATAAAAATTAATTAAAAATAAATAAATAAAAATTAATTTTTAAAAAAAATATAAATTTTAAACATGTTAATTAATAAAAAAATAAATTTTAAATTATATAATTTTAAATTATTTTTAAAATTTTTTATTATTATATTTTATAAATATTATTTTAATTTTATAATAAAATAATAATAATTTATAAAAATAAATTATTTAAAATCAATCAAACTAAACTAATATCTCCTATACTAACAGCTGTTCTTTAAATAAAGAAAATATCTTTCATATCTTGGAAGATTGAAATTCAGTGATGCACAGCAAAGTGACTTTTAACTCCGTTATCCCCCAAGTCAGTGTTTAGGTAAAAAATTTTATTTTTAAAAATATTAATTAAAAAAAAAATTATTATATCTTAACTTCTTCTTTTTTCTTTTATTTTTTAATTTTAAAATAATATTTTAAATTACTCACTCGAATACTTAAAAAAAAAACAATTAATATTTTTTTTTTTAATTTTAAAATACTGTTATATATAGATTCAAACACCATTATAATAATGTGATTTAGATCCACAATTCATAAAATCATAATTTTTAATTTATAAATTAAAATTTGAAATGAATTCCAACTGAATAATTAAAAGTGTATTGTAGTAATAGTCCACATTCATCCATAACTTTATGCCAAAACAAAATCGTACAATAGTAATAGAAAATGGCACAAAAAATCAGAGAGATAATAAAGGTTGAAATTAAAACATTGTTTCTATCAGCTAAAAGAATTACAGAACAAACTACAAATTTACAATAGCTGTTAAATATTATACATTTACTCTACGCTACACGGACCGATGGCTTCATTCCCTACACCAAATCTCAATTATATCAATTCATAAAATTCTGCAGTACCTTAATGTAAGTAAATATTTCATGTTCAATGTTCGAAGAGATGATAATCTTCAACGGCATCACTATTGTCTTTGAACCTGACAAAGATAAAACCTAAAGTGTTATGATACAAACGTTCTCATAAACAGCACAAACTGCATTACTATTGTCTGAACCTTAAAAAGATAAAACCAAAAAGAGTAATGATGCAAACAGCAAACGTTCCAATAAACAGCACAACAAATATAAAATATATTAATCTTGTCCCAGCAAAAGAGTATCAAAAGTCCCAACACCATTGGCAAACCCAAAAACACTATCAACCAAATATTACAAAAATTAGTTGCAAAACCTCTAGCAGCCATTAGAGCTATAGATGCCAACATTTTTAAGCATCTCAGGAAACCTTCTTAAAGAAAAATTGGTAAGGTTTCATTATAATTTTTAAGCATACTGTAATACCAAATTCACAGGGTCATTATCACCAATCAAGTTATAATATAACAACTTTGGATAAATTATAGTGCCACATCCTACAAAGACATGGTCGATGCATGCAACACTAGTCGCACAAAACATCTATTAAGGAATCTCTCTGTCAATAATCATGGCTATTTTGCTCATATAGAAGCTTCTTACCACTACATCCCACCCCCACCTATTGACCCACTCTGAATGAAGGCAATCAGTGGTGGAGATGGGGACAAGGAGCCCTCACACCCCAATAATTCTCAAGGAACCCTTCTCTACCCATACACCTGGCAGGCTGGCACACTAGTTAAGAGAATCTAGTCTATCACTAAAGGAAAATGAACTAGTTATATTCACAAGGGACGAGCCTAGATATATTTTTCTATAGTAGATAGTGGTGCTGTTTACTACTACCTTGTAGTTTATTCGCTCTGCCAGAAACACAGGACAAGGCAGAAGGTTATTCGGCTGACCACCAGTAAAGAATCCATTTCATCAAAAGTATGTCAAAACATAAGATATCCACCCAAGTTTGTTAAAAAACAAGTGCAAATTCTAGTTAGGAATCTTTAGGAAAACCTCTCAGCAAGCAATGGGCACATCCGGTTCACAACATGTTATAATAACTACTTCTGATTACATTCCAGGAATTTAATATTTATAATATTACTGAAAAACATTATCTTCCCAAGAAGTTTAGTCATAGCATGAGATTGAATTTCCAGCCAAGAATCTCCATGGCATGATTTCCACCACCTAAGAACCAGGGGTAGCATATGAACCATTTAATTGCAATTGCCCCCAAAGTGTACTAATTTGCATAACTCCATTTGAATCTTTTGCTACTTTCTTTGGGTCCTAAATTAGTTTTTTTGGAGCTGGGTGTTGGCCATTGGTAAGAAAAGTGCAGCAATTGTTCATTCAAGGAAACTCACCCATCCATAGTCCCATACAAACAATGCACAAAACAAAAGAGCTGAAACTTCCAATCACATTGATCATGCCTAGCAACAATAGTGGTTTGACTGTTAATGAAGTTAAGCAACTATTACCAGTGACTCTACTTCATGTCTAAATCGGAGGAACCATTTAAGCTTGCAGGTTATAAGAAATAATTGAAGTAATTTCCAGGCAAAAGTGCTGCATGAAAAGAAATTATGACAATATATCTCTAGGGCTTCATTTCTACACACTGATATTTGCACGACCCGCTAAAATAACAACATCAGCATTCCATTGCCTTAATGTTATTTTGCATCATAAAAATTTAATGATTCAAAATTTCATAGAAAACCCACAACAAACAACCAGATACACATCTAACCCAAAGAAGATGCTCCATTTTGTGGCTCGCTCCTAAACATTAGACTTACTACTGTAATAGCTGCTCATCAGTTGTATAACAAACCTCAAAACCTAGTCTTCAAATGCTTAACATAACCAGATTGCAATACTTGCCTCTCTTTTTCATTACTAAAACCTGAATATTGAAACTTGCATAAAAAGTGAACTGCTGATCAATGAACTTCCTATGTTGGGACAAAGTTTGATCTATTGTTTGTAAAAGAATACTCCCTCAATGTCCAATTATATTTGAGGACTTGTAACATAGTACCCGAATTCCTCTCCAGATCCACTATAACAGTAAAAATGCAGAATACACATATGTCTTTCCACTCTTGTATGACTTCGCAATTGGTAGAGGCAATTTCTAAAAATAACACAGTAAAACTCCACTTCTCTTTCCTATGAGCAGCTAAAAATCTAAAATTTTTTACCCAAAACTAAAACTTATAGCAATAAAATAAAATGGGATAGAATTAATTTTTCTAAACACTAGGCAGAGTAACAGCATAAATTGAAGAAAAGCCCCAGACCAACCACACCCATTCAAAAGTCATCAAAAACAAGAAAAAAAATTGCAAATTTAAAAAACCCAAAAATTAATTTACTCATTGATAATAAACCCAAATAGACCAAACAAACCAATAAGTGGGTCAAACACAAAATAAGACAAAAGTCAAATAACCAACAAAAGGAAAAGGAAAAAAAGAAAATTTAAAATATATATACAAATCTGCAAGTTCCAAAAAGAAAAAAAAAATTAAAGCTGAAATGGCATAGGAGAAGAAAAAAAGAAGGTACCTTCGAAGGAGAAACAAGGTGTGAGGGAAGTGGAGGAGCAAGAGTGAAAGAGCATGAGAAGCAGGATCTTGGAGGTGAAACGGAGAAGGGAACATGTTTGAAATCGTATTAAAAAAGTAACGAAAACCCTAGTTTTGTTGTTCCGTAGAGAGAAAGAGTGAGGTTAATATAATGGTGTTTTGGGTTTAAGGAAGGGAAGTGAAGGTAGTTTTTGTTGCAGAGAGTGGGGCTTGAAAAAATGGCACGAAAACCGAGACAGGAAAAGGAAACTGAGCAGAGGTTTTGATGTGGCTGGAAGAGTTGAGACAGTGGGGTGATGGGGTTGCGTATCCGAGGTCTTTCGTTGTCTAGCTCTACGTTCTGAATATGAAATTTACTCCCCGCCTTTTTCATCGGTTTATTTTTATATTTTTATATTAATATAATATTTAAAATTATCTAATGATGATAATTAAATTTGTTAATAATAATTCGAGTATATTAAAATATTTAAAAAATAAAACTTATAAATAGATATGTTGACGGGGCTGAGTTTAAATTTGAAAAGTATTAAAATTTACCGTCTGACATTTGATCATATTTTTTAATTGGTTTAAACTTTTTAAAATATTTTAATATACATGAAAAATAATAATAATTACATATATTATTTCATATGAATTTTATTAGATTTTATAAAAATACAATTGTGTGAAAAAAATAATGAAACTTAGAGTCAATTTAATTTTTGAAAGAGAGAGAGAGATGATCCCCCATTCCTGTCCTTCTTCTTGTTATCCCGCTTGCGCGTGAATCACACTAGACCCTTTTTTCGATCATATATTCAACTTTTTGACCACCAACTTAGCATACTTTATTTTTTCCTTGGGCTGTAGTTTGTTTTGCAGAAAATATTTTTAGGGTGTTTAGCAATACAATTGGACTGTAAAAATTCATTTTATACATATAAATTTATAGTTACAATTAAAAAAAATTAAATTAATTGAATTTCAACCATAAATTTTAAAATTTTATTTTAAAATAATTACTTTCAAACACACATTCCATTTATGGATGTTTAACAGCCTAATTGTCAAAATGAATTTTATTCAAATGAATTTTGAATAATAAATTTTAAAATTAGTTATACAAAATAATTTAAGTACGTTTAAAATTCTATCAAAAGTTGATTTTATCATTAACTATCAAATACCCAATTAGCTTAAAATTCCGATTTCTTAATCTCCCCAAACATCCCCTTTATAAAATATGTTAGTTTTGAGCAAATTATTTTTTTATTCAATTATATTATTTTCTTATAATATATAACCAATATGGATGATTGAGAGGGATGGAGGAAATACTAAAAAGGCAAAGCAAATGGTTTAATGCTAGAAAAGCAACATGGGAATACTGCTTTTTAAGGTGACAATTAGAATTAATTAAGGGCAATAATAGTACATGAACCTTTCTTTTCATGGATGTCCTATTAGTGACAAAGGGAACCTCTTAGGCCTAATCAATTGAAACTTAGGTCATAACTAAGCTTTATGTATGGGGTTTTTTTCCAACATTGTAAAGCATGGTTGCAGCTTGCAATCACTTTAACAGACAAAACTTTTTTTTGATCAAATTAAAGTAACCAAAATTTATTGACTTATTTCCCATCTTTAACTCTCTCTCTCTATGTATGGGTATGAAGCAAGGAATAAAGGCCAATTTTGTCTCATGGAAACAATTAAACAGCATCGCAGACACTTAGGTGTTGGCTAACAATAATTGCACATATAATTTTTTTCCCGTAGAGATGTATATATATATATATATAATAATAATAATAAATGCAGTTTAGTTTAATATAATGTAAGGTATATATATATATATATATATTTAAATAGATAGATTTAAACATAAGTTTAGATACTTTAATTATTATTAAAGTAAGTTAAATGTGTTGTGTGCATATAATAAAAGAAAAAAAAAAAGCCCTTAATTTTTCATAATAAGCTCTATTAAATTTTTAAGAAAATTTTGAGTTATTTAAGGATGTCATTTTTTTTAATTTTAGGGCAAGAAGCTCTAAATCAAACGAAGTTAATTCCGCCATCTGATTTTTCGCCAATAGCAAGCCAATTAATAAACCTGACTTTTCCCTAAAATAGAACAACAAAAAAAAATAATAAATATCAAAGAAAAAAAAATTTAAAGAACCAAAAGCCCAAAACCCACCCTCTAAAGGCTCACAGAAAACGACCGCCAAAACAAGAACCGACTTTCATCTTCGCCTTCTTCAATCTTTTTTGCATAAACCCAGAAATTATAACCAAAAATTTGTATAAAAGTACAGATTTTTATAGAGATATTGAAAGAGATTGAGAAAATAATTGTTGGAATTTTGAGCACTAGAAAGTGAAACAAGGAAATTTTTTGATGTCTTATGGCATGCCAGCAGAGGAGGAAGAAGAAGCATTACAATTGCATAGAAGGGTTTTATTTACATCGAGATCTTTTTATCCAAAAATAGTTTAATCATAATTTCTTCTTGATTATTTCTGTACTAAGATTTCTTCTTGATTATTTCTATACTCAGCCAATGAAAAGTTACCATCAGTTCTTGTTCTTCCTCCAATTTCTATCTTCACTTCTCTTATCTTTACGTGTTGGATTTTTTGGTTTTTTAAATTATTTGGTATGCTCTTATTTGTTTCTTACTTGGGTTGTGGGCTGTTTTATTATTACGCAAAAGCCTAATGGTAAAATTAACACCGTTAGTTTAGGGTTATGGGGGATTACTGTGTATTTTATACAGCAGTCCCTCATATATCTCATTTTAATTATTTAAAAAATTTTATAAAATTTTTAAAAAATTATATTTTGATGGTGTTTGAAATAATGAATCCATTCATATATTTTTTATCCTAAACAAAAATTATTTGACCATCTAAAAATATATTATAAATTTTATATATTATATTTAACGATCTAAATTTAACGTATTTATAATACATTTTTAAATGGTCAAATGATTTATGTTTAGCATAAAAAATATATCAATGGATTCATTACATCAAATACTATCAAAATATAATTTTTTAAAAAATTTTAGATAGCTAAAATGGGACACATGAAGGGCTGCTGTGTATCTCAACCCGTTAATTTAGGGCCTATTTATCCCAAAATTAAAAAATAACATCCTTAAATTATTCAAAATTATTTTACATCAATAAAAATTTATTATATAAAAATTAAAAAAAAATCTAAAAAATTATTATATAATAAAAAATTTTAAAAATATTTATAAGAAGGATAAGAGGGCACTGCAGTTAATTATAGAAATAAAAATAATAGCAAGAGTGCTAGAAATATTTTTGAATTATTCTATTAATTATATAAATAAATCATATATAATAAAAGTAATTGTCCTTGTGTAGATCCATATATTGGCGATAAATAATTTTATTGAGTTTTGATAATCAATATTATCTATTGCTCTTCTTAACCATTTAAAAAGTTTCGATATGCTTAGCCAAAATGTACTATACATTCTACAGGCTACCCTTAATAATCTAATATGTCGTTGTCTAGCTTCTTTGCATTGGCAGTTGCACATATAAACATCAGTTAGGATTTAAAATAAAACAAAATAAAATATTCTTTTCATAATTACTTATTTTTTGGTAAAAATGCATGATATAGGTTTTGATTAATCTGAATTCGAGTCGAGTAAAATTTATAAAATAATATAATTTTTTCAGTATATTTTTTTTATTTATAATATTTAAACTTAAAATTTTGATTAAGGAAAATAAATTTTTTATCAACTATTAAGTCTTGTCTTGGTCATAATTACATAATTAATAACTTTGCAAGGTTATTAAATGTAAAAGAAAAAATGTTTTTTTTTTTTTTTTTTGTTTGAGGTAACAGAAAAAAATGAACACTTATATATATGTAACTCTCTTTTTTCTTGATTTCTTTATATAAATATGCATTAACTTATTTTCAGTTTATTTTTATAGCTAATTAATTAAGAATCCAACAATGAGGAGACATTTAAAGATCCCATAAATTAAAAAGGAAAAAAAGAAGAAGAAGAAGTAGAAGAAGAAGCCATGGGAGAAGATCATACAGAAGATAATAATAAAGTAGCATTCTACAAGCTGTTCGCTTTTGCAGATCGGACGGATGTGATTTTGATGATTGTAGGGTCAGTTTCTGCCTTTGCTAATGGGCTTTCTCAACCTTTGATGACTCTCATTTTTGGCAAACTTATCAACTCTTTTGGTACTATTCAACAATCTGAAATTGTGCATCATGTCTCAAAGGTGATAATTTTTTTTGCTACCTTTATTTATAATTTTGCTTATTAATTAATTTATTTTTTTAAAAAAAATTCCAAGTTATTTTTTGTTTTATATATATATATATATATATATTGTATTTAATGGATGAATTATAAGAGTCAATAAAGAGTTAATCTTAACATTTCAAGCAAATTAAATTGATAAGTTCCTATATTATATATTTTGTAAAGCATTTGTTAAATTAGCAAGACATTTAATCCAGTGAATTAATGGACTAAAGAATTTTGGCCACTGCAACTCTATTAATAGTTTCTTTTCTTTCCTTTTTTTTTTTTTTTTTTAATAACATAGTGATGTTCTAATCAGTTTAATTACACGAATTTGAAATTATGAGTTTTGATTTAGCGATTAAAATTGTTTTCAAAGTTGTAAGGTTACGAATACATACTTTTATCAAAACAAAATTTATATATATATATATATATATATAAAAAAAGTTAATTTTGTTCAATTAAAAGCTAAATTTGCCAAAAAGCAAAAATAAGACATTGAAAGAAATTTTGGAATTTTACACTCATGGAATATTTTATAGATCCCTTTCTTTCTTCTTCTTAGAATTTCTTTATTTTCTTTTTTTTTTTTTTTAATTCTTTAGGTACACAATAATATAATTAATTGAAGCATCTAACCCAATTCAAAAATATGGCTGAACTGCCTAACCCCTATATCTGAAACAAGCCCAAAATTAAAGGGTGCCCAAAGACAAGTTAGTTCCTACTCTTGGAGGCTGCAGAGGTCCTAAACCCAATATTCTAATGTTAATTTGTTCCTATTCGTATGCAATTGATATGATTTAGATTGTGTAATTTTCAGTTATCACTTGAGCTAGTGTACTTGGCAATTGGTACGGGCGTGGCTTCACTTCTACGTAAGGCTACATGTTTCAATTTTTAAAAAACAGGATTAATTAATGATTCAGTTAATCAAATTTATAAAATTAATGTATTAATGATTCGATTAATCAAATTTATAAAATTAATGTGTGGATTCATTTTGTGTCGGATCACACGTAGAGGTGGCATGTTGGATGGTAACAGGAGAAAGGCAATCTGCTCGAATTCGAGGTTTATACTTGAAAACAATATTAAGACAAGACATAAGCTTCTTCGATACAGAAACAACGACAGGTGAAGTGATTGAAAGAATGTCAGGTCACACAATTCTGATACAATATGCTATGGGAGAAAAAGTTGGCAAAACTATACAGTTACTATCAACATTTGTTGGTGGCTTTATAGTTGGCTTTACTAAAGGATGGCTTCTTTCACTAGTTCTTCTTTCCTCTATTCCTGTTCTTGCAATTGTTGGAGCAATTCTATCAACTTTCGTGTCCAAAATCTCTGGCCGCGGACAAATTGCCTATGCAGAAGCTGGAAATGTTGTAGAACAAACAATTGGAGCAATTAGAACAGTAAGCTACAAATGTAACTTTTTTTATATATATTTCTTTTATTTATAATTAGGATTCTACAAGAGTTAGAAAATAACGTTAGATGTTACACTCGAAATAAAATGATTCACTAAGCCAAAACTGATTGGTTGAATTTTAACTTTTTTTTTTTTGTTGAATTAATTTTTGTACTTTTGCAAGGTTGCATCCTTCACTGGAGAGAAGCATTCCATTCAAAAATACAAAGATAACTTGAAGTTAGCATATAAAGCTACAGTTCAACAAGGACTTGCCTCAGGAATTGGACTTGGTTCAATGATGCTTGTGGTCTTCTCTACTTATGGACTTGCCATGTGGTATGGAGCCAAATTGATCATAGAGAAAGATTATAATGGAGGGCAAGTCATCAATGTTCTTATGTCAATCATGATTGGTGGAATGTAAGTACTAAAAAGTACAAATTCATCATCAATTTCATAACTAAGCTACTAATTTTTTTATTTTTTTTTGGTATCATCGGAAATTTTTTAAAGAGGAAAGGATTATCAAGATTTGAATTCCGGACTTCTTACATTGTGAGGCAGGTACTCAAGATTCTTGAATGTTATGTACTTGTTGGTTTTGTGTAGGTCATTGGTTCAAGTTTCTCCTTGCTTGAATGCGTTTGCAGCAGGGCAAACCGCAGCATATAAGATGTTCAAGACCATTAAACGAAAACCCAAAATTGATCCCAATGACACTAATGGTATTGTTCTAGAAGACATTAATGGAGACATTGAACTGAAAAATGTGTATTTTCGATACCCTGCAAGGCCTGATGTTCAGATATTCTCAGGATTTTCACTGCAAATTCCTTGTGGAACCACTGTTGCTTTAGTTGGACAAAGTGGAAGTGGCAAGTCAACTGTTGTTAGCCTTATTGAGAGATTCTATGATCCTGATTCAGGAGAAGTGCTTATAGATGGTGTTGATTTAAAGAAAATGAATCTTAGTTGGATTAGGAAAAAGATTGGACTAGTTAGTCAGGAGCCTGTCCTGTTTGCAACTAGCATAAAAGAGAATATAGCATATGGTAAAGAAAATGCAACTGATGAGGAGATCAGAACAGCAATTCAGCTTGCTAATGCTGACAAATTCATTGACAATATGCCTCAGGTAAAACCATTTTATTTTGTATAATGCACAGGTTTGTAAATACATGAAATTTATTATGAAATTAGTGACGGTATTTGGAGACTAATTTCATATTTATGGGATGATTTAAAGAGTTTTGTCTATATCTCTCATTGCTATTTGATCATTTGAATTCTGAAGTGTTCTATATAAGAAACAAAGTTTATGATCAACGCATATTTGTGTTCACAGGGGCTTGATGCGAAAGTAGGAGAGCATGGAACTCAATTATCTGGTGGACAGAAGCAAAGAATTGCAATTGCAAGGGCAATATTGAAGAATCCAAAAATTCTTCTTCTTGATGAAGCAACAAGTGCATTGGATGCTGAGTCTGAAAGGATTGTCCAAAATGCACTAGATTATGTTGTGTGCAATAGAACAACCGTGATTGTTGCACATCGTTTAACTACTATCAGGAATGCTGATCTGATAGCAGTAGTACATTTGGGCAAAATTGTAGAGAAAGGTAGTGCTAAAAAATTGCTGCCTCACTTACAACTTGTAAATTTGTTTACTATATTTTTCTTTGATTATAATACTTTTCATTTTAGGAACTCATGAGGAACTGATAAACAATGCGGAGGGAGCATACTTCCAACTAGTGCATCTCCAACAAGGATTGAAAGAATCCGAAAGTTCTCACACTAAAGACGAAGATACTATAGAAAATAGTTTAGATATAGAAAGGTCTATTTCCAGGTTTGGGAGTATGAAACTATCTACTTTGAGATCCATAAGAAGAAGTTCATCAGGAAGTAGGCATTTTTTTACACTTATTGCCTTAGGCCTCAGTGAGCCTGGTCCAGTTAGTTTTCATGAAATTGAAGGACCTGAAATGAGCATTGATCCAAAGGAGATGTCAAAAGAAGTTTCTATAAGAAAGCTTGCTTATCTGAACAAGCCTGAACTTCCAGTTTTATTAGTTGGAACTATTGCTGCAGCCATAAATGGCATTATCCTCCCAATATTTTTCCTTTTACTCTCAAAAGCAATTGATATATTTTATGAACCTGCGAATGAGTTGCAAAAAGAATCCAAGATTTGGGCAATTGTGTATGTGGGCATAGGCCTCATAAATTTTACAGTTTTTCCAATGCAGAATTGCTTGTTTGGAATTGCAGGAGGTAAATTAATTGAAAGAATTCGTTTGATGACATTTGAAAAGGTTGTGCACCAAGAAATCTGCTGGTTTGATGATCCTGAAAATTCAAGGTGTGAAACATTGATAATTGCATATATCCACATTCTTCATAAAAGTAATGTTTAAATATGTATTTTGTTGTTTGGACTTTCAGTGGTGCAGTTGGTACAAGGCTGTCAACCGATGCTTCCACAGTTAGGAGTCTTGTTGGTGATGCTTTAGCCTTAATTGTTCAGAATATAGCAACAGTCATAGCAGGGATGGTTATAGCATTCACAGCCAACTGGATTTTAGCACTTGTAATTGTCGCAGTGTCACCTCTACTAGTATTCCAAGGATTTATGCAAATGAAATTTATGGAAGGGTTTAGTGCAGATGCCAAGGTTAGTACTACTGGATTTGAACATATCTCTGTAGTCTAAAGCTATTTGAAAAATGAGTTGCTAATTCATAACTCAGTAAATTTTGTAGTTGATGTATGAAGAGGCAAGTCAAGTGGCAAATGATGCAGTTGGTAGCATCAGAACCGTTGCATCATTTTGTGCTGAGAAAAAGGTTATGGAACTTTACCAAAAGAAATGTGAAGGTCCTCGAAAACATGGTGTTCGACTTGGACTTATTAGTGGCACTAGTTTTGGCTTGTCCTTCTTTATAGTATATTGTGTAAATGCATTTTGTTTCTATATTGGAGCTATTCTTGTGCAACATGGGAAAACCAAATTTGAAGAAGTTTTCAAGGTAAGTAAAATAGAATAATTTCCCCATTTCATTTCCTAGAGAATTGATTATATTTTAGCACTAAAGTATCATTTTTTATTTTTTATTTTGGTAGGTTTTCTTTGCATTGACAATTGCAGCAGGTGCCGTTTCCCAATCTAGTAGCTTGGCTCGAGACACTAGCAAAGCCAAAAATTCAGTAGCTTCAATATTTGCTATTCTCTATAGGAAGTCAAAAATTGACTCCAGCAGTGAAGAAGGTATTATTCTTCCACATGTAAATGGTGACATTGAATTTGAACATGTCAGCTTCAAATACCCAATGAGACCAAATGTTCAAATTTTCAGAGACTTATCACTTATTATCCCATCCGGAAAGGTACTAATTGAAATCTGTAACTTGAAATTTTTACCAATATGATTATGATTATTATATATGAAAATGAAAAATAAAAAATGAAATGTTTTACTAATTGCAGACTCTTGCATTAGTGGGTGAGAGTGGCAGTGGTAAGTCAACAATAATTAGCCTAATTGAGAGATTCTATGATCCTCATTCTGGTCAAATTTATTTAGATAATGTTGAAATAAAGAAGTTGAAATTAAGTTGGTTAAGGCAACAAATGGGATTAGTTAGTCAAGAACCAGTACTTTTCAATGAAACAATTCGCGCGAATATAGCATATGGCAAGCAAGGAAATGTTATTGAAGGAGAGATAATTGCAGCAACAAAAGCAGCAAATGCACACAATTTCATTAGTTCATTACCACAAGGCTATGATACTTGCGTTGGGGAAAGAGGAGTGCAAATGTCTGGTGGGCAAAAGCAGAGAATAGCAATTGCCAGAGCAATACTTAAGAATCCAAAAATTCTTTTGCTTGATGAGGCAACAAGTGCATTAGATGCAGAGTCAGAGAGAGCAGTGCAAGATGCTTTAGATACTGTAAAGGTGAACAGAACTACTGTTATTGTTACTCATCGCCTTAACACAATTAAAGGAGCTGACATTATTGCTGTTGTGAAGAATGGAATGGTTGTTGAGAAGGGAAGGCATGATGTACTCATGAAAATCAATAGTGGAGCTTATGCTTCTTTGGTTGCACTTCATTTAAGCGCAGCATAAGGAGAAAAGTAAATTTCTTGCCTCTTAATTTTATTTCTAATAATAAGAGTTCAAGTGTTGTAATTTATGTAAATTTTTTTTTTCTTCAAGGAAGTGGGGTATTTGATGTTAATTGATAATTAGGTAATTATGTTGTTCAGAATTTTAATGTTTGCTTACAAGCCCTTGTGAATAAAAAATAAGCCTTGTTTCTTCTCCACTTTTTATTTCTTATTGAAAATGGGATTTGAAATTAAATTTACTGTCAGATATTGTATGTATTTACTGCTTAATTATGGCTAAATATGTTTCTGATCTACTTTTTCTATTTAAAAGATTTATTCATTAATTAATAAAACCAAACAAGTTGATGATAGAATTTAATGTATTAAAGTGTTTGATTCTCATCATGTCATATATATTAATTTTGTCACTTTCTTCTTAAATCCAATTCCAAATATTTCGACATTAATTAATTACTTAGTAATTATCATAGTATAGACAATCAAAATTATCAAATAAATAATTAGTTTCAACAACCTAGTATTAATTAATCACTTAATACAAACAATCAAAGAGCCATATATTAATAATTTTGCATTTCCAAAAAAAGAAAGTTTATGTTATTTGCCAGCGAGTGAAAAGAAGGAATTAGTCAACAATAAACCAGGCAAATATAAAAATAGTGCAGATCTAGAAGTTAAAAAAAAAAAAAGAACAGAAAGAATTGGAGTAATTATTACATTTCTAAAAGAGGAGAATATTATTCAGTAAACTTAGCTCAACAAGCTGATTTGGTGCATATCCAGCAATGTCATAGATACCACAAATTATTTCAATTAACTTTTTTTTTTAATAAATTGGAAAATTCCTAATGGAAATACAAGTATGCTGTATATTATTAACTAACTACTAATCATCTACAGATCGAGTAAGTAAATTTATGAAAAACAATTATAGATTATAAACAAAATTATAAATTTCCATGTGGGTAAAGTTGCTATAACTAATTCTTTTTCAGATCTAAAACATTCTTTTCAATGTTTTTCTATAACTAACACACATCACTCCTTTGCCTCTCTCATTTAGGAATTCTTTAGGAGTTATAGTTTTCTTATTCCCTTTTTTTTTTTAAATAATCTGTTATTTTATGGCGCAATCATAAATTAAAATAATTAATTCAAATTATTTAGATAGTAATTAGTTAGATTATTTAAATCACTTTATTTTTATTTTTTTTTTATTGATGTGAGATAACCCACTTCATGTTGAATTGTTACACTTTATTTATTTATTTTTAGGATAAGATATAATTTTGACCCTGCCGTTTAGCTCTAAGAGCACATTAGCTTTTAATATTTTTCGAGATATAATTTTGACCCTAACGTTATTAAAATCTATAATTCCGACCCTTTGACCGTTGACTTTTCTCCCTGGGCCCCACAAGGATTAAAAAAGTAATTGGCAAATTACAATTTAGTCCCTAAAATTTTATTTATTTACAAAAAATATTTTTTAAAATTAAAAATATAAAAAAATAAAATAAATTAATAACTAAATAAAAAATAATTATTTTATTTATTTAAAATTAAAAAAAATATTATTTTTAATTTAAAATTACTTTTTATTAAATTGAAATAATTAATTTTTATTTAGCTATACTTTTCTAAAATTAAAATAAATAAAATTAATTTTTAATTATTTAATCTATTTTCTAATTTTATATATTTGAAAATTATTTTTATATACTTAATTATATTTTCTTACTTTTTTATTTAATTAAAATTAGAATATTAAAAAATATATATAAATAATTTTATGTATAATATTTATACA
>CANXYC012045331.1:0-10122 GCA_948193065.1 Aleurites moluccanus | reverse complement strand
ATTTTGATACCACTTCATCTCATACTATATATTTTTTTTTATTTTTTTTCCCCAAAAAAACCCCCCGCCCAAAAAAATTTTTTTTAAATTAAATTATTTTTTACAAAAAAAAAAAAAAAAAAAAAAAAAAAAAAAAGAAGAAGAAGAAGAAGAAGAGGGTCATGTATAGCAATATTGTCCATGGTCGATCATGCTACTAATAAAATCTCAGAAAGATCTTTCCGTACGAGGAAACAAAAATGTATAAGAAAAAAAAAATAGAAATTGGGCAGTAGACAATATTGATTAAGGAGATATTTCTCAAAGCATTGTCGCATCTTATGTGATAAAGATAAGGATAAGGTTATTTAAACAAGTGTTGCAAAAGATAAAACTGACGAAGCTATGTCGCTTTCTCCCACCAGCACCAATGTCATTGCCATTGCTATATTTTTCATTCACACATTCTTCCATTTTCTAATTAATTTGGTTCATAATCCACTTGTAATCTGTTTTTTCCAAAACTGAACAATCGACAAGAAATGATAAGACGCAATATGAGAGAGACATTTGCGGAGAGAAATTAATTAGAAAGGTCATTAATAATTATTGATCATACTTGAAGTATATTATCAAATGAATATCTCAATAATGAAATTTTTTTCTAAGAAATGTTATATATAATCATTCTAATTTATAAATATCAATTACACAATTAATAAATATTACAACTCAAATAAATTAAATTTTACTTTTTTATATTAATTTTTTATAATTTATTATAAAAAATTTGAGAAATATAAAAATCCATTAAAAATACTTTAATAATTGAAAATCAATCATCTTTATTATAAAGATGAATTAGTACATAACAGTGTTTCATTTATCTACCGTTAACATCATATTAACATATAAAGCCGCAATTGCAATAGTGTAAGCCCACACTTTCACTGTTATTGCAATTGTGGCTTCATACGTTAATGTGATGTTTAGGTGAGAGTATACTTAACGAGCTCTTTATATATTTAAAATTTTCTATAATAAAAAAAAATATAATAAAATAAATTTTTTTATGAATTCTTTATTATTTAAATTTAAAATAAAAAGTGAATTTAACTTTTCATGTTTAAAGAGTAAATTTGACTCTTAATTTTAAATTTTACAACTTTCTATTAATGTTATTTATTAATCTTCTTATAAAATAAAAAGAAGAAAATGTTGTAAAATGAAAAGGAGAAAAATCAAAATCATTAATGCTTTATAAATAAAAAATAAAAAAATTTAATATTTAAAGAATCCATTGGATTAAAAAGTAATTTACACTTTTTATATTTAAAAATGAATTAAGATTTTTTTTTTATTCATGTAAAAAATACTCATTAAAATAAAGAGTCCTAAAGATGCTCTTAAATCACTATAATTTTAATTTTTATAATAGATAAGTGTTGCAAAAGCTATATTCATTTATTTTATTAGAATTGAGATGATAGATAAGTATTTCACAAATTGAAATTAAAATCCAAAGCACCATTTCACAAATTGAAATTAAAATCCAAAGCATCAACATATATATATATATGTAATTTATTTTCTTTTCTTTTTTATAAGATACATCATTAAATACAAATAAAATTTAAATTTTAATCTTTATTTGAATGATTAGAGATTAATTCATAGAATAAACCCACTTGACAATCAAGCTAATTTTTAAGTCTTATTTTGTTAATTGAACATCATATAATAAAAATTAGAATAGTTATTTCACACTAACAAATATACACACACGCATGTGTGCGAGAGAGAGAGAGAGAGAGAGAGAGCTATTTTAATTTCAACTTAAATTTTATATTTGAATTGATTATTCTAAGCAATAATTATTTTATAATTTTAAATTTTATTAAAATTATAAATATATAATAAATTAATAATCTATTATATAAATAGGTAACTTAGTAAATTAATAAAATTTAAAATTTAAATATAAATGTAGAATATTATTTATAATATATATTTTATTTATATTATATTTCATCACACCAACCTCATTATGGAGTAAATACAAAAAGTTTACCTTTACATCTATTAGTACAAAAGTTTAACGTAGGTATTGCCTGTTTAATGAAATATTCATCATTATGTTGAAAATTATTAAGTGACTGCAAGTATATATATATATATTTTTTCTCACATCCTCATATCAATTATTGAAAATAAATTTAATTAAAATAATTCGTACCTTTATTATTTTATTCAATTATATATTCTAAGGATGATCGATTTATAAAGGCTTTCAATGAAATTGATATTTTTATTATTATTAATCCTCTTCTACTTAAAATTTAAATTTGTAATATCTGTTATCAAAGTACCACTTTAATATCAACAATACAAAATTCATAAATAATAAAATTAATAGTACTTTGACATTTAATGTTTGTCCAATTACTTTTTTTTTTTTTTCCTTTTTGTATTTCTCTTGTACTATTGAATGTAACTGCTTTCGTTTTTCTTATTCATTTGTAAAAGTATATATAGTCTAGGGATGAAATTGAATCAAATTGATTTTTGAATCAAACTCAATTGAATTGATATTATATATATATATATATATAATTATTGAAATTTATTTATTTTTAAATATATAATTTAAATATATATATAATATATATAATTCAGTCAATTCGATTATTTTAAATTTTTTAACATAAATCAATTCCAATTAAATAGATCAAAATTTATAAAAATTTAAATCGAATCGAATCAAAATTTTAAACTAATTGATTTATTTTGATTTTTTGTTCACCCCTATAAAACATTGTTTCATGATAGATATAAAATTTTTATTTTATGGTCATTTAAAAGAAAAATATGATTTTTTTTAATTAAATAAGAGGATTCAAATTTAAATTTATTTATTTTTAGGTTGTATAAACATTGAGGATGAAAAAATTTGATCCATTTGGATATAGAAAGATCATTTTTACATAATTTATTTTATTTTTATTAATTTAGAGGACCTGATAACCATTGCAAAATCCATTCTGAGTACATTTTGGGCAAAGCTGATATTAGTCCAGTAGTGGAAGGACTAACTAACAATTACATAATTTTACTCCACAAAAGCTTCACCTTCCCTTTCGCTTTCAGCGTTAACTAGTTTAATGAAGCGGTGAAGAACTTTCACAACATTAGCGTTAGCCAATGGACTGTTGGTCTCATCTGATTTTCCGGCTGTGTTGGACACTCCACGGAACACAATAAATGGCAAGTTGTTTGATTTAGCTCCCTGCATTTGATTTCTATAATTTGTTATATACCAATCCACTTAATATATCAATTAGTATTAAAATAAAATATTTGAGCTCAAATATTACATAAATCTTATAAGATTTACGTGTTATTTTTTCAATCCATTTACATAATTATTTTTTTTAGTACATACCAATCCCACAGCATGACTGGTTGTATCCACAGTTGAGATCTTAAAAGTATGCCATAGGAACTCTCTATAATCATAATTGTTAAGGTATATATCAGAACTTCCAGACTTCAATCCAACAACGACCTTGTATTTTGTGGACAGGCAATTTCTTGGACCAATACAATTATCTTTTGTGCCTATTTCCTGTGATTAGAAATCAAATTAGAATAAAATTAATGATCTTAAATTTGAATGAATTTAAGCAAAACATTGAAAATTTCCAACCTTAATCTTAGAGGCAATCCGTCGCCATTTTGCATCAGATAGGAGATAAAAAACGTTCTTTTTTAATGAACCATTTTTATAGACTTCAGAAGCATCAAACTGAACAGTAGCCAACAAATTATCTCCATTCTCTGGATAATTGAATTTTGCAAACTTTAGTTGACCTTCTGTTGAATCCCTGAATTTCTATAACAGCATAGAAGATGAGAAATTTAAAGTCTTTTTAGTTTAAAAAATGGAAAAAAAAAATTATGGAAGTGATTAGATCATGTTAACCTTCCAGGTCCAAACTCCAATATTGCCAATAAGTCTAGGAACAGCAACATCTCCCAGAGACAATGAATTGTTAACACCTCCAGCACTCCCAAAGTGAATTATTCCTCCAATATTAAAGTAATCAGCCAAAATTTGTACTGTTATGCCCACGTGTATCTGGAGATATATACCACCATATAAATTAATTAAGAGAAAATAAACAGAAAGTTAATTAAGACCAAATATGAATTTGAAAATGAACCGATCGCGAGATATAGTATTCATACCGCTGGACGATTTGCAGAGTTTACATAGACAATATCAGATTCCCCAATCTTACCAATCAAGAATCTTCTTCCTAAGTGAAAAGGAGAAAAAAAAAATTTATTAGATTTTATATATAACCAGGATAATATATTTTAAGAAAAGCTATATATACACACACGAAAAGAGAACTAGGAAGAAGAACTTGCAGGTTTAGCCTATAATGATATGTGTATATATATGCAATAAATTTTATGCTTATTTCTAAAAAGAGAGAGATGGAGGAATATTAATTATACCAAACAATTCAGCGTATGAATTAACAGTGAAAATGCCAGACTCATTAAGTGCCTTCTCAGCGTTTCTTGAAGTAGTAATGAGAGCCAAAGCTGGAGTTCCTTTATCCATAGGATTTTTCAAAATCTGTTGCATGGACGGTTGCACAGCCATACCCAACAGCCCAAGAACCACCACTGCAATTTCAACAGTCCACATCTTCCGCCGAGGTCCGGCCACAGCCATTGATGATATTTTTTCCCTGAGAGAGAGTTTGTGTTTAAGATGAAGGCAAGTAGAGAAGTGCGATGGTTCGAGTGTTCTCAAGTGGGTTTTTATAGATGAATGCCAGGCAGTTTCGGTAGATGAGAAATCTTAAGAAGATCTAGTTTTAGTCGGAAGTAAATTGATTAAAGAAAAATAATGCTCTTTATATATGCAACACAAAAAAAAAATAAATAAATAAATAAATTAATTCAATAAGAATATACATACAATTGCCTTTTTCTGCTTATCCTCATATTCTCCATTGGACAGAAAAAATTCTTTATGTTAAATGTGTAAAAATAGATTTTTTTTAATTTCACACTAAAATAATAATATCACATATCAATTTTTCAAAATCTATTAAAAATAAAAATTTATCATATAGTAAGAGAAATTTTAATCAATTGTAATTTGATATATTCATTAATAATTATTTCATGATAATAAATATATATTGTACTTATCATATTATTATTGATTAATTTATAAATTGATGTGATAAATTAAATTTATTTAAAAAAATTTCGATAAATAAATACACTACTTAAACACAATAAAATAAATCTATACTTTAACACCATAAATTTAACTAAAAGAAAAGGTAAAATTATATATATATATATATATTTTTTTTTTGATAGAAAAGATAAAATTTTATGATCATGAATTTCCTTGGTTTTGCAAAATTGAATTATGCAGCAAATATAATCCACAAAGTTCAAAGGGATTAATGACGGTGGATCCCCGTAACCTCCAAAATGTGAATTTTTTTATAAAATTATAAAATTTTGATTATACTTTTATATTTAACCTCTTTATTTTTTATGAAAATGTTCTTTAAATATATAATATTTTACTTAATTATACATAGTACTTCAATATATATAATTGTAATATTAGAAATTTGACCCCTTAAAAAAAATTTTCGCTGTATCACTCGAATTATTATATATATATTTGGTAGGACCACTCACTTTTATATAAAGTGTGTCGGCAGAATTAACGTCCTATAGATAATGATTTTATTTATTTATTATTAAGAATATATAAAGTGAATATATGTATAAATATAATGTGTTAAAATCAAAATAATTTTAATAAAATATGATTATATAATTTATTATTAAAAATAAAATAAAATAAAATATAAGTTGTACAAACATTTATAATTATAAAATGTAAAATTTGATCAATTAGGATATAGAGAGATGATTTAAATAATTTATTCCATTTAAGTACATTTTAGGCAAGCTGATAATTAATCAAGTACTCAATGGATTAACTAATTATTACAATATTAATACATAATTTTACTCCTCAAAAGCTTCACCTTCAACACTAACTAGTTCCAAGAAGCTGTTAAGAACTTTCACGACATTTGCGTTGGCCAATGCACTGTTGGTCTCATCTGAAGCACCGGCTGTGTTCGAGACTCCACGGAACACAATAAAAGGCAAGTTGTTTGACACAGCTCCCTGCATTTCATTTCTATAATTTGTTATATACCAATCCATTTAATATATTAATTAGTACTAATATAAAATAATTGAGCTAATATTTTTTAGCTCAAATATTACATAAATCTTATAATTAATAATTAATTAAAAGATTTATGTATTCAGTTTAATTATTTTTTTTCAATCCATTATAACCTATTATTTGCAGAATTATTATTCAATTAATAATTATTACGTACCAATCCCACAGCATGACTGGTTGTATCCACAGTAGAGAGCTTAAAATTATACCAAAGGAACTCTCTATAGTCATAGTTGTTAATGTATGCATCTGAACTTCCAGACCTCAATCCAACCACGAACTTGGATTTTGAGTCTATTTGCTGTGATTAGAAATCAAATTAGATGCGAATGAATTTAAGCGAAAAAAATTGAAGGGAGCTAACTATGAAATTTCCCAACCTTATTAATCTTAGAAGCAATTCGTCGCCATTTTAAATCAGGGACCAGATTGTAATTGTTCTTTAGTAGTGAACCATTTTTGTAGACCTCCGAAGGGTCAAACTCAACAGTGGCCAGCAAATTGTCTCCATTCTCTGGATAATTGAATTTTGCGAACTTTAGTTGACCTTCTGATGTATCTCCGAATTTCTATAATAGCATAGAAGATCAGAATCTTAACGCCTTTTTTCTTTAAAAATTATAATTAAATAAAGAAAATCTAATAATAATTTTTAAACAAAATAGATTAGAGTGTCAACCTTCCAAGTCCAAACTCCAATATTTCTAATAAAACTAGGGGCAACAACATCTCCTACAGACAATGAATTGTTAACACCTCCAGCACTCCCAATGTGAATTATTCCTCGAAGCTTGAAGTTGTCAGCCAAAATTTGCACTGTTATGCCCAGGTGTACCTGCATTTATACTCTACCATGTCAATTAAATAAGAGAAATAAACAAAAGATTAATTAAGACCAAATATGAATTTGAAAATTTAATCTAAATAGAATCATACCGATGGAGAATTTGCAGAGTTTACATACACAACATCATATCCTGAAACCTTACCAATCAAGAATCTTCTTCCTAAGTAAAAAAGGAAAGAAAAAAAAAAGTAATAGATTTTATATACAGCCGGTATAATATATTTTCCTGAAGCTAAAAAAAAGAGAGAAAGGTGAAGGAATATTAATTATACCAAACAAGTCGACATATGAATCAACAGTGAAAATGCCAGACTCTTTAAGTGCCTTCTCAGTGTTGCTGGAAGTAGTAATGATAGCATAAGCTGGAGTTTCACTCATATCTCGGGCAACCCGACCAACAGGATTTCTCAAAATCTGTTGCATGGACGGTTGCACCGCCATAGCTAAGAACCCAAGAACCACCACTGCCATTTCAACAGACCACATCTTCCGTGGAGGGCTGGCCACAGCCATTGATAATATTTTTCCTGAGAGAGAATTTGTTTAAGAGCAAGGTATGAGAAGTAAGGAGAGAAATGCGATGGTTCAAGTGTTTCTCAAGTGGGTTTTTATAGACGAATGTGAGGAATTTCCATCCAAAGGTTTTCCATTGTTTTTCCTATAAAAAAGAAGCAAAAATTCTTGTATACACTATGTGCATAACCTATGATTAATATAAAAAAAAAAAAAAAAAAAAAAAAAAACCCTTATGATTAAATTTTAGAGTTCATTCACCCAAAAAATAATAACTAAAATAAATGTTTCTTACATAATAATGTAAAAATTATTATTAACCATAAATAGTACAATTGTTGATTAATTTTATGGTGGGTATAAATTAGAAATTCAATTATTATGTAATAACAGAAACCCAGATCAGGATAAGTTTACTCAGTTTTTATTGTTGTTGGAATCAATTGGATTTTCATTTTACATTGGATTTAATATGATTTAGCTATGAATTAAATTTATTAGTATTTTCACGCTTATGATAGCAATTAAGTAAGTGATTTAGTTAACTTTTCAATAACATTTAATAAAATTTATATCATTGTGTTAATTAATTTATTTTTAATTTAATTAAAAATATCTAATTTTATAAATTTATTTGGATATATAGCTTTACTTTTTAAAAATTGTTTTTTTTTTAAATAAATTAGATTATAATACATTTTTACTATAAAATATTATAAACTCACCTAATTTTTTAAGAATTATTAAGTGCGGGCCAAAATTTTTAGAAAGTATTTTCCTAATAATACTATCTAGCTTTTTTCTACGTAACTAAGAACAAAAAAATCAAAAGTAATTTAAAATTGATTTCAAAATGGTATTTTGACATTTTTCTGTTAATGAATTAAGCCAATATCATTGACCATATGCATTTTGCCTTCCTCCTAGTAGAGATAATCCTTGATCTAAAAGATGGGTTGCTCTCCAATGTAAAACAACCAAATTTAAAAGTGAAACACAGATCAAAAATTGAATTGTAATGTTAATATAGAATTCAACACATGCATATTTGAATTTCCTTTTGCAATTAATAGAAACTGAAGTTATAGATCGAACATTTTGTTTATATGCACTACGTGCTTGACTAGATTTATATTGTCTTATCACGAAGCAAAATTTTTTATTTTTATTTTCATAAATGAAACTGACTTTATTATAAAATATTAAATAAATTTATATATAATTGAATTCTTCAAACTTGATATAAACTTCAATATTTTCAAAATCTTTACTTAAATTTGACACCTATAACTCTATAGATATCATGATGTTAAAAACATTGAATATAATTGAGCAAAAATTCATTGTTTTTCAATTGAATTATTAATTAATTAGTTTTGTCGCCATACACATAAGTTTATGAATTATGGCTCTTGTGCATGATATATTATTGTGGTCCTTGAAATTAAAGAGGATAGATACACATCATAAAATACAAACGTGCAAAAAAAGAAAATACGGAACCGGACCTATCTAATTAATAAAATGAAGAAGACAACCTTGCATTAAAGTGTGGCCCACAGTGTGATATTAAGTCGGGGTAACTATATCAAGCCTGCACTCGTTAATAGATACATTTTATTTCATTTTTAAGAATTTAGGTTGCTAAATATAAATGAAATATAATTTTTTTTAATATTTTTATACATGTAATTTTTATAAAAATTTCTAATTTTAATGTGAATAATTTGTTAATTTAATATATCATGTCGGAAAAAAAATTAATATTATGAGGCAGTGGAAATTTTTAAATTTATTATTTTTAGGTGTTTAATAAAAATTAAAAAGATTGACAGATGAATAGAGCAATTCACATTAATTGAAGAGATAAGGTTGAAAATATTAGAAAATTCGTTAACCAAACAAATTTTATATATTAAAAAAATAAATTTTGATGGAAATGAAGTTGATGCATTATTTGGATAAATGGCAAACCCTATTTTCCACTTCACCTCATCGGATGTCCAAGCAGGCGTGATTCATATATTACCAACAATTTCTTTATCTCTTTCAATTCCACTAGGGTGAGATTCATAATTGAGATATAAATAAAAATATACTAAGATTTTTTTTTTTTAGTATAACAAGTCAATTCAATATGATATATTATTGATGTTATTGTGGTTTTGGTGTTGATAGCCGAATGCAGGTGCAACAAGGCAACTTCTAAGTCCTAATTGATCTATTTCCTATTAAAGGATAATTCTTTTATGGAAATGCTGGAGCCACTAATGATTCGTTGTTCATTGGTGATGTTGTTGCTCTTTGACTAATTGTTTACACAGGAGCTAAGACATGGAAAGTACAACTTCATTAATAAATTAATTATCATAACCAACTGCGCTTAATAAAGTATCATATAAATAGGGTTGGTAAAAATATATTAGAAAATTTAAATTAAACCTCAAGTGCTCCATACCATTATTATACATCACTT
>CANXYC012045290.1:0-117843 GCA_948193065.1 Aleurites moluccanus | reverse complement strand
TCTTTCTTCCCTTATTTCTCCTTTTCAATCTGCTTTTGTTCCAGGCAGAAGCATAATTGACAACTTCCTGGTGGCCTATGAAGTGCTCCATCATATGAAAGGGAGAAGGGAAGGCATCAAGGGTAATATTGCTCTTTAAATTGATATAAGCAAGGCCTACGACAGAGTTGACTGGAGCTACTTAGAGGCAGTTCTCATCAAATTTGGTTTTGCCCACCGCTGGATTGACATGGTGTTACTTTGTGTAAAAACGGTGCGGTATAAAATTTGTTTTAATGGAAGTTAAATCGTACCTATCCATCCTACTCGTGGCTTGAGACAAGGTGATCTTTTATCACCACACCTTTACATTTTATGTGCCGAGGGACTCTCAGCTCTCCTACAGCAAGCAGAATTGGAAGGTACTATCAATGGTATCAGTATTTATAGAGGGGCTCCAAGTATTAGTCACTTAATATTTGCAGATGACTGCTACCTATTCTTCCAAGCCACAAGTGAAAATTGTTTTGCCATGAATCAGATTCTCAACCGTTATGAGCTTGCTTCGGGTCAAGCTATTAACACAGTAAAGTCTGGAGTCTATTTTAGCTCAAATGTGTGTGGCAACAGGGTCACTTATCTGAAAAGCATTTTAGGTGTTTTCTCCTCTATTGATCAAGGGAAGTATTTGGGCCTTCCTTCGTTTCTGGGTCGTAATAAACGTGCGATACTGGGTTTTGTAAGGGATAAAATGTGGAAACGTATCCAAAGCTAGAAAAACCTTTCACTATCGAAGGCGGGTAAAGAAATTCTGTTGAAATTTGTGGCGCAGGCCATTCCCTCATATTGTATGCAGGTATTTCTGCTACCTGGATCTTTGCTTGATGATTTACAAAAACTAATGAACAGATACTGGTGGAAGGGTGCATCAAATGCTTCTGGGGGTCTTCATTAGTTTAGTTGGGAGCGGTTATCCGTGAGAAAGGATCAAGGTGGAATGGGTTTTTGTCATCTCCCATCATTCAATCTTGCCTTGCTAGCAAAACAATGTTGGCGTATTATCAACAATCCGATTAGTCTCATGGCTTTGATGTTAAAAGCTAATTAATTCCCTAATGGTGATATCTGGCAGGCTCGTCAATCTCGAAATTGCAGCTTTACCTGGCAAAGCATACTTAAAGCTCGTTGTATCTTGGAAAAAGGGGTTCGGTGGAAGTTTGGGAATGGAGATTCCATTCATGTTTGGGGTCAGCCTTGGATCCGTAGAGAGGGTGTTAGAACCATTCAAAGTTCGCCTCCTATGGGCTTCGAGGATAATCGAGTTAAAGACCTGTGGATCCCGTTTCACAAAGAATGGGATGTTGAGCTTCTCTCTGAATTTTTCAATCCACAAGATGTTGCAGATATTGTGAATACCCCCCTTGAGTCCATCTTTGGATGCTGATTTGTGCATTTGGCATTTTACAAAGAATGGTCATTACACTGTTAAGTCTGGTTATCGTGTGGCTTTTGAAAGTTCGCTGTCTTCTCCACCTAGCGAAAGTTTCATTGGCTGGTCTATGATCTGGAAGCTTGCCCTCCCTCCGAAAATCAAGAACTTCCTTTGGAGACTGTGTAGTGGATGTATTCCAACTAATTGCAAGCTTCAACAATGGGGTATTAACATTCCTATTAATTGCCTTTTCTGCGACCATCAACAGGAAGATGATCATCATTTATTTCTGGTATGTCCTTTCACTACCTCTTGTCTTGCAATGGATTGCATTTCGGTGACTTCAAATGTCAGTCATAATTTTGGAACTGTGCTTCTTAATATTTTGAAAAATTGGCCACTTTTTGATGTGGGGAAACTAGCTACTATTCTGTGGGGTGTTTGGAAACAATGAAATAATCTGTTGTGGAACAACAAATCTCTCCCTGCATATGTGGTTGTTCAAACAGGTAACGAGCTGGTGGAAGCATGGCGGAGAGCCCACACAGCCTCTCATACTTATTCTGGGCCTGCCGTGCCTGTTACTCAGTGGTGGAAACCTCCGGTTGCTGGTTATGTCAAATGCAATATTGATGGAGGCTTCAAAGACAATACAAATTACACATATTTTGGAGTTGTCCTATGAAATTGTGAAGGTTTGCTCTTGGGGTGTTGCTGCTGGTCTTCCCCTGGTATTTTCTTACCCCGCGAAGCAAAAATAATGGGTTTGAAGGAAGTCCTAAACTGGATTGATAAGTTGGGGTATACTAATGTCATCTTTGAAAGTGATTACAAAAATGTGGTCAATGTTTTGAATTCTCATTGTACTGATCTTTCTGAGTTTGGAGGTTATGTGCAAATGTACATACATTTTTTTCTTAGGCGGGTGAATTGACAACTGGTTTGCATCAGTCGTAATGCAAACCAAGTTGCCCATTGTTTAGCCAAATCAGCTTTTATGTTTCTTAAATTTATGTATTTGAGTCAGATCCCTAATTTTTTTGAGGAAACTATTATTTATGATCTCTCATTATTACTTAATAAAGCTATCTTTGTCTCTCCTAAAAAAAAAAAAAGAAAAAAAAAGAAAGAGAAGTGTAAATTATTAGTGGGCTGCCTCACAATAATATAATGCTCCAAGTTCTGAAATGGCTGTCCTTCAAAGGTCCCATCAGTTTCTTCATTTTTTGGGCATTTGCAACACCGATCATTTTTTTTTTTTTTTTCTTTTGGAGCATTAAGAAAAATGAAAACTAGAGTCTATTGCTCGTAACAGCTAGCTATTATTGTTATTGGGGATAGCACATATGCAAATTCTGCCCTTTTGAGTTTTGACAGTAAAGGTGAGGTTCCATATCCACAAATAGTGGGTAAGTTTATTTTGGGCCCACCATAAAACCCGCATGTCCTACAAGTTGGTGGTCCTACTTCTTTTCAATCGGCCTTTACATTGATAGGTTAGATTTTGCCCATATTCGGTTACATTTGGTTTAAGAAATTTCATATGAGAATTTTTTAAACAATCCACTAATTTATTATTTAAAATAATTAAAAAGAAAAAAATATAAAATCTTAAAACTAAGATAAGATCAAAATCAAGTCAAGGTATTAGATATATAATAAATTGAATTTTATAAAACACAATAATATATGCTATTTAGAATAAATTATTTTTTTATTATAAGTCATTATAATTTATAATTAATTAATTGAAATCTATCCTACTTCCATTTCATTCTTTATATATTTAACATTTTTTATAAAATCTTTATGTTATAATGTAATTTTTTACTAAATGTTTTTTTTTTTAAGAAAAATAATTTTTTTAAGTTAAAAGAATTAAATTTTATTAATTATATATTTTTATATATAAAAAATAATAAAATTAAATTTTTATAAATTTTGAGTTTTTTAAATAAGCTATATGTATAATTAGTAAAAAAAAAATTTACAACGCTGGGCGGGACTGGAACAATGAATATATTACCAATTTTTATAGATGCAAGTGCAGGGCATATGGACGTGTAAGGTGGAGTCCCAGCCCCCTTCCGTCTGTCTTCAAAACAATCACCCTGGAACCCATTTGCTATGTATTTTTATTTTTTTACTGCCTCTTAGTCATAGATTTTTTTTTTAAAAAAATAGCTTTGCCCATATTATGTACATATATTACAATTTTACCCCTCATTTGTTTTTTTCACAAATCCTCTTCCAAACCACCTAAGAAGTTTTCTCAAAGAATTTTCATTTGAAGGAAAATATTTACACATATATAGCATTTAATTTATATATTTAATTAATAAGTGATAAGATTTTTTAATAAATATAATTTTTTTATTTAATAAAATGATATAAATATTATTTTTTATTTTATATATTTTTATTAAATAAATATATATACTTAATGTGAATAAATTTTTTTCTCTTGATAATTATTTTTTTATAGAAAAAAATATAATTTAAATTATTAATATCTTAACATAGATTTATTTATAAGATGATTCTTTAATGAATTTTGACAAATTAGGGATAATTAATAAAGTACATATTGGCATTATTTTAATTCTTATAAATTTGATAAGAATTAAAATTTTTTCACTTAAATAATTAAATAAATAATACTTCCCAAACAAAAAATTTTAATAATCAAATATGATTTTTTAACTGAATTTTTTTTTAAATGTGTTCCTATTTTCTCACTATATATTATTATTATCACATTTAATTAATAAAATAAAATAAAATAATTATATTATGATAATAATAATAATATAAATTATGAAAATAACAAATCTATATTATATTTATATCATAAGAATTGGAATTTGTGAATAAGTATGGAGATAAATGATAATCGCAAGCTTGCCCCCACTGTGGGAGTATACGCTTGAATGAAATCGCATCACATGCTGATCGACACGTTAGGCTCTTTTCACTGCCAAATGGCTCATCGTAGGGCCCAGTCCATCAACAATTATTCATGGGTCCACTAGGATAGACCATGACGTTAGATTAAACTTCCAACAGTTTCTTCATAAATCAGTCGGTGAAAACATTTGGTCAACTGAAACTCCACAAAATACCAGAATTGCCCAAGGGGTGGTGAAAACGATAAGTACATGAGAGAAAGCAGGTAACGTTTTGGACCGATACGCATGGATAAGTATGACGCAATATCGTGACAAGTGTACGGTTGATATCCGTCTTCCTCCTCCTCAACTGCCTATAAATTGAGCAGTCAATTCTCTGTTCATGCACACTCGTTCATATTTACATAGGCCAGCGAAAGATCAATTTTGAAAATGTCTTGTTGTGGAGGAAACTGTGGCTGTGGCTCCGGCTGCAAGTGCGGCAGCAGCTGCGGCGGGTAAGATCTGTGATCTAATCTTTTTTATTTTGTTCCATAGGACTAATTTTGTTTTTGATTTGATTTTTGGTAAATATTAGATGCAAGATGTATCCTGACATGAGCTTCTCTGAGAAAACCACCACCGACACTCTGGTTTTCGGCGTGGCGCCAGAGAAAGGACAGTTTGCCGACGGAGGTGAGATGAGCGTTGGAGCTGAAAACGGTGGGTGCAAGTGCGGTGACAACTGTACCTGCAATCCTTGCACTTGTAAATGAGATGGATCGATCCACGGAGATCTATCGCCCCGCTTGCTTTAAAGCAGAGATGGATTTAGCTAGCGTCTCTCTCTTTATAAAAGAGAAGGACAAATAATGTATAGCCTCTTCTGGTAGTGTTATGACTGTCTGTTATGTCGTTTAATAAAACTTTCATGGTTTATGTATCTGCAGACTTATTAGCGGTATAATAGCCATGGCTGCTTGCTTAAATTGTAAAAAACCTATGTACGTATGCGGAGTGAGATTATAGCTTTAATGGCTTAATTAATGAAAAACTCCCCTTTTGAGAAATTATTGTTTTGAAAGCGATTATGATATGATCAGAAAGTGTTTTGGAAACCTTTGGGGCTTGTTATTGAAATTGTGATTAGAAGAAAGGACGAGAATGGACAGGAAACATAGATGGAAGGTGTAGGTGGGGTGAGATGATGAATACAGGAAACAAAGATGGTATGGTAGGTGGGGTGAGATGATGAATGGTAAAGTAGAGGAAGAGGTACACTTGTCTATGTTCAACTCTGCATTCATATGCTAAACGCATAACGTTATTCGTTTTATTTATTAAAACTTCTAGAAATTTATTTTATATTGAGCGTTTCTAATTATTATTTATTATTTGTATTAACATTTAATGATTTTTTTTTAGCTAGAATTGGTAAGAGTAAATATTTTGTTAAATAATAAAATGTTATTTTGATATTTAAAAAATTAAGGATTAAAATACTGATTGAGATTTTTTATAAGCTGAAATTAAATAAGAAATAGTTGAATAATTGAAAGTACAACAATTTAGATTTCAATATGAATTATTAAGTAGATAACTAAAAAAGCTTTCGACCGTGATTTGGATGATCCATTTTTTCAGAGGGGTACAAGGAAGCAGCAGAAACAGGGAAAAAAAGGTTAGTAGTGGGACTAGGGAGAGTGTTACTAGCATTATATCTTACGCAAGAGAAACAAACTGATTGCTAGCATTACTTAATAAAGCATATCTTACGCTCTTCTGATGGTGTCTTACGCTCTTCTGATGGTGTCAGAAGAAGTCTTAATATTAATATAAATAATAATTTAAGAATTCAATATAAATAAGTAAATTTATAGAAGCTCAATAAATAAGACATATAAAATTCAAAAATTTCAAAATGCATTTAGAGTTTATGATACGCATGGTAAGATGAACCATTTGTTTTCTTTTTGGAAAAACAAATAGTATTATTTGATAAATGATCATGCTGGTAATTTTTAAATAAATTCAATTACGATTTTTCTTTTACATATAATTAATTTTTTTATTGTGATCACAAATGGAGATGAGATGATAAAACTCAATTATTTTATAGAGAGAAATTTAATTTTTAGTTTGATCAGTGGTTTGAAAAATTATTGCAATCAGTTTATTATAATTAATATGTATTTAAAGAATCCAGTAACATATATGCATGGAATTGAAAGCTTGAAACGCCTAAATATTTCAAGCTTGAAAACGAAAATGAAGCTGGACTTAGAGATATGTGGGCACAAATGTCTCATCTCCTTGTCCGCTATTTGTAGTCACTGGAAGCCATACAAATTTATCCTCCTTTTCTTTTGTTTCCTTGCTTTTACGGCCATTCATCTTTTTTCTCTAAACAGTAAACATAGTACAATATATATTTATATTTTTGATAAAAAGTAAATAAATAAACCCCGGAATTAGATCATCGTTACCATACACAAGAATTTTTAATGGTACATTACATGGAATTTAATGGCATATTACATTACATACTTGTAACATCCTAGTTTTGCACGACTAATTTCACACACACACACACCACCCCCAATACAAGGTGGAGAGAGAGGTGGTCCTATGTAAGGACATGTATTACTGCAACCAAATTTTATCTGGATTAGAGGGATGAAGTAGCCATTGACAGCTTTTCAACTTGTAAAGTTGAAGTTTCCGTGGACAATTATTCATTCAACTTGTAAAGCCTCTGACAATCAGGGTGTAGGCACTTCTTGTGCATCAAATATCCCTCTAGCAGCTTTACTGAACATGTTGTAGACCTGTATTTTTTAGACATTGTTTTGCACTAGATTAGTTCATCATGAAGAATTCTTTTTATATAGCACAAATTTAGATCTTGGACTAAACTAACATGTATCTTTACCACCTGTTTAGAGGAAAGGCCTAGCTTCTCCAAGTCATTCAGCTGCAAAGAGTCCAAAGCTCTTTCAGTGTTACTAGTAAACAGTGAACAACAAAAGTACATAGTATTATGAGTCCTACTCACTGATTTCAATGGGCTTGTTTCTCTAAGATCAGCAATATACTCCGCCATTTTCTGTCCAATTCCCTGTATTTTGGAAGCAAGAGGATCAACCAAAGTGGAAGATTGACACAAAATTTATATGTACAAGCCCCATGGTAGTTATGTCATTTTACTGTTTTGAAATATACCTTGATTTCCAGTAGTTCCTCTCTGCAGAAGCCAATTAACAAATTTAGTTTCTTTACAAAGGATGCAATTAAAAAAAAAAATTTAAGAGAGCTTCAAACATAAATTACCTGCTGGCCGTATTCAGGAATTCAATGTACTCTTGTATAAGAGAGCTCTGCACATCGAAGTTTTAGAGATTAGAAGTAAAATTCAAAAGCTTTGCACATTATGGAGCTATATCTCACACCACCTTTAGATTAGCACTCATTGCACTAAATTTGTCCAGAGGGGTGTCTGTTGCAGTGAACTTATCATTTGCTCGGGTTGAGGTAAATGGAGTAATTGGAGTCTTTGGCTCAGAGAAAACCAGGCATTTTGGATCCGTAGATGCCAATTCTTCTCGGGGAAGTTGGTTTATATTCGAGTTGATGGGGGATAGAACCTTGCTCTTCTCGCTAACTGGTGATGCACCTATGGAGTCGTTTGAGCTTGTGAATATTGTCTTTTGCCCTTTGGCCAATGAATCAACTGCAAAATTTAACATTTTGATTTTCTTAGTAATTTGACAAAATGAAAAAAAAAAATAATTAAAATAGTTGTTTCATGGGTTGTACAACAACCATGAAGTCACGGAGTGTCATTTAATTGTTGTATACCTGGATTTTGAGCAGTTGAACTAAAAACAGTTCCAGTAGAATCAACATCGCCCTCTTCTTTATTGTTTTCAGCAACAAACTGCAGACTCTGCAAATTGACTTTTATTACGTTAGAGTTTATTATTTATCTTGCTTCTGCTCTTCGAAAAGAATGTGTATGATTTCAGTGATACTGAATTGTTCGTCAAAAATAATTCTGCTATTGGTAGACAATAATACTTAACAATATCAAAAAATTATCTTAAACTTGTTTTTGAAATAGTAAATAGCAGATTGTAGTTAGCATCAAGTTCCATAACCTTGACAATATCAGTTATATGGTAATCAGAATAGTAAGATAATAGTAGTGCTAGAGATAATGGTGGCTAAGAGGACACAGCTTGGTATGAACTTACCTCCAGCAATGAATCCTTTAGACCTTTAGTATTGAATAGATTTCTGAAAGGTACAGGAGTGGCCCTGCATATGTATTAAGCATATAATAATCTATAGAAAATAAAGTCATCATCTTCTATTTCATGATTGATAATCCCTACCTCTCTTTTGCATTAGAAATGCCCCGGTTGCTATTGACCTTTGCTTTAACAGAGCTCTGATAACTGGGTTTCTTGGTAGAACTCGCAGGAAATGGAGAACCATGGCCTCCTATTCTTTGTGTACTCTTTGTCTTGCCTTTTAACTCGAGCCAAGCTTGCAGTTTTTCTTCCATATCAACTTTAACAATAGGAGTCTCTGATTTTTTAGCTGAAGAAACAAAATTTGAGATGTGGCGTGACCTAGCAGCCAAGCTGACAGTATGAACAGATTCTTGATACTCTCCTGGATTCTACCATGAAAAAAAAATTAAAAAGGGAGGGAATTCCAATTAAATTTCCAATCCAATCAAGAAATGCTAGTAAATACTGAACAGAATACTACTCAGTGGTCCTTACCAAACAAGCAACCATCAAAGCACGACTGGTTCCTCCAAGAGAGTCCTGCAATATACGGGTCAACTTGCTTTCTCGATATGGTACTCGAGGTTTGCTGTTGTTCAGAGCATAAATCACATTCGATAATGAAAACAAGGATTGGTTGATTTTGGCACTCTCTTTAAGGCGCATCCCTTCATTGCAGGTCCTTCTATTATCTTCATTGCCTGATTAAATTACAAATGCACAAATAAGAAATGGAAGACTAGATACTAACTCAAATAATGCACATAAACCGACCCATTGTTAATTTGAGGTAGGTGTAGAAATGACCTGCTAGGTCTATGAGGTTAAGCTTCCCAGCAATAACAGCCTCAGGACCATCATCACAGCAAGGAGCAGAGACACCTATGACAAGAACCCCATGGCTTCTACTTGAAACATCGTTAAGTCCTGTATGTGCAATTTTTCGCCTCTGAGTTGCGCAAGCAAACACCTCTTGAAATTCAACCATTGAATTGACTGGGACTCTAGATAATCCCCTGAGGTGAGTTTGCCCTTCTTTATCATCCAGAATTGTAATTTCTTTTCCTTTGAGTTCTAAGAGATCATAACACCTGTCCATGTAGACTTCATAATATGAAATCTCTACTTTACTTCCTCTACTTTGGGACATGGCCAGAATTGTAGACATGGCGAGTGGCATTAGCCCTGGCAATTTATCAGTACCCTGCAACACCAACCACATCCGTGGCATTGGGCATAATTCTTGGTAAATCCCGAGTGATTAAATGTGCAAGTCTAAATATTTCAGAACAAAATGCAAATATGACTATTAGGACTCAATTGGGTTGAAACGATTATTAGCCAAACAAGACATAACATTAATTTCAAAACGTGCAAATTAACAGAAGCACGAATTGGGGTGAAACTATTATTACTCAAGTAACCAACCAGAGTTAGGCATTAATTTTAAATTTTTTCCATATTTTCCCCAACTTCTTAACAAATTAGGTGCAGCATCACTCGGGAAAAATAAATTACCTGCATAGTGTAGGTTTTTCCGCTGCCAGTGGCTCCATAGGCAAATACAGTGGCATTATAGCCCTGAAATATCCCTGGAATTAAAGGGTTAACTTCTCTATCAAAAATCCGGCCTACACTGTTGTCCTCCTGGCCAAAGAAGGAGTCCAATTGATAGCACTCATTTCGGCTACGTACAATAACAAGATCAAACAATGGTAAAAAAACCCAAAGCCACTAATTACATGGCAGCCAAATAAGAACAAAACCTACAGAAATTCTCACCTGGTGTCGGGATCTTTAAGACGAACTGTCACTTCCTCTCTTGACTCGCAATCTCGATCAATAATAGAAATACAATAACTTGGGGTTCCATTTTTTGCGGCGATTTCGTGAGGCAGAAAGGGGCGAACTCTCACAACTACTCTTACTTTAGAGATGAAATTGGGTTCCATGGGTTTATCTAGAGAGAAAGTTTTAAGAGATCTGGGAGTATTCAGAGAACCGCTTTGGTTTTCCATCGAATTTGAGATCTAAAGACTAGTGATTTGCAAGAAATTTGGATGTTAGAAGAAGAGAGAAAACGAGAGAGAAATGTTTTGGATCAAGAACAGGATGTAAAAGAGCAAATTTGACCGTTGGGAGAGCTAGGGTTCGGTTTTTTAAAAGTTTAAAACCGGACATTACCTTATTTGGGCTTTTTACATTTGAATTTCATCTGGACAGTGTAACCGTTGGGCCTGCAATTTTGATTTCAAGTTAAATATTATTTAGACCTTAAAATTTGATTAAATTAATAAATTAATTTTTTTTTTATTTTAAAAAATTTATTACTACCTCTATTCTACAATAAATATTTTACTTTCTTTTTTAGTATGTCCTAATTTAATTGTCATATTTTTTAATTTAAATTATTTTTTATTTTAACTTAATAATAATACACTCATTTTTTGGAAAATATAAAAATTAATTACTCTCTCCGTTTCATTTATATAGATAAAATTTATATTTTAAGTGTTTCATTTAGATAGGCAAATTTACTTGAAATAGATTTAGTTTAAAATATAAAACCTATTTTGTTTTTTTTTTTTAATTTATAAAATACATTAATTATATGACAATATTTATATAGTAATAAATAATTTTTCATACTGTATGAAATTAAATTACCTTATTAAAGATGAATTAATTGACGGCAAATTAGGAAAAAAAAATTCAGTTAAAAAAAAATTGATATTCCTTGTGTAAAAAGAGTTGTGTCTGTATAAATAATGGAAAAGAGTAATAGATATTGAATATAAGATAATTAAAAAATAAAAAAAGATTAAAGTAATTAATGAATTAAAATAATAAATAAATTAAAAATGTTAAAATATACTTTTTTATCTTAAAATAAAAATTCAAATATTAAGAAATTTTTGGATTATTTTAACTTTTACTCTTTTTTAATTAAGTACTATAATCTTCTTTATTATTTTAATATTTATTTCCTAATTAAATATAATTATTTTTATTTTTTCATGTTTACATTAAGAACAAATACATAAATAAGTATTATTAAAATATTAAAATAAAATATATTTTAAATTAGAAAGTGAGACAATTAAATTTAAACATGTCAAAAAGAAAATTAAGACATTTATTTTAAAATAGAGGGAGTATTAAAATATTTTCTTAATAATTATATATTTTATAATTAAAATATTTATTATGAAATAAAAAGAATATTCAATACTTTATATTTGATTTCATCATAAAAAGCCATTTCGTTCATATTTACTAATTTTCACTATTAAAATTTAACATAATTAATAATTTTATTCTTATTTTTTAAAAAATTAAATAGCTAGTCCATTTACTTTAATTATATTAGATACTTTAGTATTTTTGCTCAATTTTTTTTTAACTTTTTTTTTATTAAATTTTAATAAAACAATTAAAATATCTCATATTCTTACATTAATTAGATTTTCACTTTTTAAATATATTATTTTTTAATATCTAAATTTTGTTTCAATTAATACTTACGTTCGTACTTTTTAAATTTAATTGAAATAAAAAATATATTTTTTTATGGAATATGTATATATATTTTTTATTTTTATATTTAATTTAAAATTAAAATAAATAAAATTATTTTTTATTAAATTAAAATAATTTTTTTATTAAATTATTAAATTTATTTTTTATATTTAATCTTAAAATGAAAATAAATAAAATTAATTTTTATTGAATTAAAATTATTTAATTATTTAATTTATTTTTCTTTTTATATTTAATTTAAAATAAAAATAAATAAAATTCCATCATTTATTGAAAATTAATTTTTGTATATCCAATTAAAATAATTACTTTTTATATATTCAATTAAAATAATTATTTTTTGATTATTTTTAATTAAAATTAAAATTTTTTTATTATATTAAATTAAATTTAAAATAATTGAAATTTTTATTTTTTCTCTTGTTTTTATATATATAAAAGATTTTTTTTTTTAATTTTAAGTAGATATACACAAAAATAATTATTTTGATTAAATATATAAAAAAAATTATTTAAATTAAAGATACAAAAAGTAATTTTTAATAGATGAAAAATGATTTTATTTATTTTAATTTTTAAATTAAATATAAAAAATAATATTTTTAATATATATAATGAATAAAATATTAAAAAAAATGGAAACTTTCTACTATGAGAATGCGACTCCCAGTAGTTGGGGAAGAAAACTGGAAAGGAGTGGGATGACTGGAGAAGAAAAAATTCTTCAAAAGCCACAAAAAAAAAATCAAAAATTGTTCCTTTTCTTCACTTTTCCCTCTAGCTGGATATAGATCTTTCAGAAACTCAAAAAATTTTTTATTTTTTCTTCTATTTTTAGTCTCTCATGGAGTAAAAACTAGAGAAGCAATATATATAGATAGATGGAGAGAGAGCTCTCAAAATGAGAATTTGAATAGTAATAGTGAGACCCAGGTGGTTTTGAATATTTACAATCCCACTCATGTCAACAATAACACCTATTGGTTCGGTTTTGTGATATTCCATTCTGGCATTGAAGGTTTGTGGATTTTTTTTTCTGGGTTTTCTTGCTTTTGCTTTTTATTTCGTTTTTGGTGATCTTCCCCAATTTTACCTTTTGATTTTCATCGCCGGCGGTCTTCAGTCTCCTTCATTGCCCAGATCCAAGTTCGTTCCGATCTGGGCTTGTTCTTCTTTTTTTTTCCTTGTTTTCTTATATTTAATTAAATTTAAAATAATTATAATGATTTCAACCCTGTACAGACTGTTTGCATCAATTTTGGCAATCATCATTGAGCTGGCGACTTCAATCATGGCTAAAAATCACTGATGGAGTAGGTTGAGCTTAGGACCATACGAGATCCCTGGTTTAGCTTTCATTTCAAAAGTAACTCTCATTGTTTTGCTTCGCTTTATTCTAAGGAAGAAGAAGACGATCAAAATTTTTAATTTAATATTCCATTAAAAAAAAAGACTTATTTTTATTTTTTCTTAAATTAAAAAAACAATTAATTTAATTAACATAATAATTTTTATTTTATATTTTTCATACATATCTTTCATTTATATTAATAAATAATTATTTTTAAAATAATTATTACTTAATTTTTTAATACTAATTTTAAAAACTAATAAATTTTTTTATTATTAATAAAATTTCATTTAATATTAAGTATTATCACCTACAAAATTTTCAAATCTTCAAGCCCTAAATTTTTTATATTTTAAAAAATTTCATAAAATTAATAAGTTAATTAATTGAAAGTTTTATCAAAATTAATATACATCATTTTCTAATTAAAAATTAATATTTCTAGTATATGCATATTTTATTTAGTTTAATAAAATTAATTAATTGTTTATTAATTAAAATATAATATGGTGAAATATTAAATAGAGATATATTAATAAATTAACATGTTAATTATTATTTAAAAAAAGAAAGTGTATTATAATTATGGACAAATGAAAAAAAAAATAAAACTATTTTTTTTGGATAGAAGAAATATTAAAATATTATTTTCATAGTTGACCGACGATATTTTATTGAAAATATAAATAAAAAAAAATTATTTTCTATTACGAAGTCAAAATATGAAGATTAAATAATTAATTTTTTAAAATAAAAATATTACATCGTTAATTTAGTTAAATTTTATAGACTAAATATTATTAGAAAAAATATATTTTAATTCTTAAGGTTTTATTTAGTTAACTTTTACATTTTTATTTTTGAAAAACGAATATTTTAATTTTTATATTTTAATTTTATAAACTTTTAAGTCATTTTGATAATTTTTATTGTTAAAACTTATAAAAAGATTAAAATATCTTTCTTTCGCACTTAAATTTTATATTTCATCTATTATTTCAAAACTCATATATTGAATATCAAAAATTAAAATATTAAAAAAAAAAATATCGCTGATTTCAAATGAAATCAACAAAATATATATATATATAAAACCATGAATCTAAATGCTCACTGTCACAAAATTCACCGCCACAAATCCCATAATATTTCTTCACACCTAATGCAAAATCTAACAAATACCATTAAATTAAAAGATGAAATAAAATGAAAAAAAATCCAAAATAGCTCAAACCCATTAAAAAGATAAAAAAAAAAAACAAATTACTTATAAAAAGAAATCGAAGGATGTGAAATGAAAGGGTAAAATCGATTCCATATAGAGAGAGAGAGAGCCAAAGACATGGGGGAAGATTTAATTCATCCATAAAAAAAAAAAAAAAGGGAAGAAGAAAAAGTAAAGGGAAAGAAAGAGGAAAAGGAAAGGGATGGATAGGAGTATTTAAGTATTTAAAATTATTTTTTTAATTTTTTTAACAAAAAATTTGAAAAAAATAAATAAAATGGTTTAAAAATTTACGAAATTAAAATATATAAATTAAAATGTTCGTTTTTTAAAAAGTAAGAATGTAAACATTAATTAAATCAAATATTAAAAGTTAGAATAGACTTTTTCAATATTATTTAACCCTTTAATTTTAAACAAACATTTTTATTAATTACTTTTTTCATCCCATAATAAACATCATAATTTTTTTTTATATGTCTCAATTAATTATTTTATTTTTTAATTCAAATTATATTTTATTTTAATTTTATAATAATATTTTCATTAAAAATGTGGTGAAAATATAAAAATTAATTAATAAGTATAAAATATGGAATAATTAAAAACGTGGATAGAGATTAAAATAATAAATAAATTAAAATAATAAATGAATTATAAATATTAAATAGATTAAAAAAAATTTTCTTAATAATCGTGTATTTTATAATTAGAACGTTTAGGATGAGATAAAAAAAAATACTATTTTTGAAAATAAAACCATAAAACCAAAAATCTAGACTTTTTAGTTTAAGTTCTTGGTTTTTAGTTTAAGATCGAACATAGAAACTTCTGTTATATATATAGGTTAGTGTAAAGTTATTTGAAAAAAGAATATACTTATCCCACAACTTTCAAGTGGTATATAAAGAATAAATGAGTTTAATAAATCAAATGGAAGATGGAGGGAATTATTGGAGGGAAATCAAAATTTAGCCTTTAATAATTAATCTAATAATGACACTTGGCACGTGCGTGTGTGTAATTTCTGTTTGATTATTATTATTTTATTAATTATGAAATATTTATTTAATTAATTACAAATATTTTGGATAAAGAATCAGACAGCTATTTATTCAAACATTGTGACTGTTTGAATGGAGACAAAAGAAATTGCTTTAAGCAGTTATTGGTTTTAACTCAAATATTGTGTCTGTTTGAAAGAGTGTCTTAAAGTCTATAAAAGTAGATTTCTGCAAGCCAAGAAAATAACTTATTCTTTCTGTTTTTCTTTCTGTTTTTCTTTCTCTTTCTGATACAATTCACTAAAGGAAATCTCCAAGTTTGCTGCTTGTAATTTCAAGGTTTACTTTGTTGTATCCTGAGAGTGTACTGCCATTAAAATTCTGCAGCAACTTAGAAAGTGGAGGCATTAACACTTAAAAGACAGTGTTTCTAACACGTCTCAAAGCTTCCTAATTGTTTATTTTTCCTAACAACTTCAACTCTCTTGCGTGATGAACATACAGAGTTTGATCTTTAAAGGGAACTTATAAGTTTAATTCGGGCTTTTAAATTGGATTTATGAGTTTTGATTTGCCTTTGGATTTATAAGTCTAAATATACTCGGATCAATACATGCAAAGCACTCGGACAATCTTAAAGACGATTATTAGGATTCATTATATAGGCTTTAGTTGGGTTTAAGGATTCATGGTCTTTTGTGAATGAGAGTCTGCCAATATGTCTCTTAATACAATTGGATGGCGTGTATTGATACAATCTGTTTAGCTAGAACCATTTTCATATTGTATATTACAAGTTCGTTAGTCATTGTTAGCTATACAATGAGCCCCTAAGTCTAGTGGTGCCATGGTACTCAGGGACGGATACACTGTGGGTCAAGTGGGGTCAATTGACCCCATATGATTTTTGTGGAATACTTGATATATATTATATATATACCTCACATAGGCATAGAAGCTGTGTAAAATAAAAAATGCAGTCAAAACTCGACCGGTAAAAATAAAGTCACGTGAGTAGGGAGCAATAGCAGACAAAAGAACTAGAAAATTGAGACCACATCAATCCAAACAAAACTACAGAGGTGATGTGCGAGCCAGAACGATAGAGCTGAGAAATTGAAAAAGTGGAGATTTATCAAATACTTTTAATCCTTCTTCCTCGAGACCTCAAATAGTTTAATCTTCTTTCTTCCAATAATTCAACGTTCAATTCCTTATCAAGTTTTTTTTTAGGTATAATTAATTATTCTCTTTCTTGAACTTATTATTACTTTTACATAAAATTAAACCATAATCTTGAATTTTAAAATTAAAATTATTAATTTCAATTTCTTTTGCTTTTTCAAACTCTAACTAAGTAACAATGGTTCATTCTCTCAAGTCAAGTCTCAAATCTCAAATTTCATAGTTTCAATTTTCAAGACCAATCTTCTTTAATACTTTAATTTTCAGTTATAATGTGCTTTTTCATTAATGTGAATTAATTATTTATTATGTTTATTGAATTATTTTATAGTTTTTGTTAATTATAAGTTAGAGACATAGTTGATAATTAATTAATTAATATTCTAAGTAGTTGATGTATTACTTGAAATATTTGTTATAGTGCTGATTGTGGTAAAATTTTGTAAATCAAAGATGGATAAATTTATTATTAGAACAAAGCGTTCTCAATTTAATATTTATTTTATTCAAGATTCAACTAGTAATATTTCAGTTTAAGAAGAGTCTAACTAATCTATTCATTCTCAATTGAGTTATTGTCAAAATCAAAACCCAACAACAACCATAGTTTCGAAGAATGTGTTTATAAAATGTAATTACTTTTACGTAATTATAGTACAAATTTATATTATGCAATTTTAATTTTATTCTATGTCTGTTTATTTTTTTATTTTATAATTATTTTTTAGCTATTAAAATCTTGCCTCCACATGATAAAATTTTTAATTTTATTCTATATATATATATTTTTTTTAATTTCATAATTATTCTTTAACTATTAAAATCTTAACTCCACATGACAAAATTTATGGGTCCATCACTGATGGTACTCACTGGTAAAGTCATACTGAATGAAAGTCTTTTGATATGTATATAAATAGATTTAGTTCCTCCAAACCAAAATTTCATTGTGCCTATTAGAGTCACAAGCTTGTAATGTTTTGGTGGCAACGTGGTTTTGTTAGACTCAAAATCTTAGGGAAGAATACCATGGAGTACAAAGATGGAGAGCAAGACTCTCCACTATGTTTTTAGGGAACCAAGACTACTTTTATAAAAAAAAATTTCACTTCTATTTTTTCTTTAATTACCAAAAAAAAAATTTAATATTTTTAGTAAAGAAATGAGTAGCAACTCAAACTCCTGTGCAGAGCATTAGCCGATTAATCAAAGATGGGTAAGAAAATCTAAGACAAATTGAGAAACATGTTAGGCAACTCCAATTAAATTGACCATTATAACATGTTTCACTAGAATTATGCAATTAAATTTAATATTCTTTTACTTATTTTCTAATAAATGAATGATAGTTATATATTGATATGAAACTAAGTTAATGATAGTTCTTTGCAGGGTTTAGAGAATCCTACCAAAACATTTTTAACCTTTCAAATTCATAATCTACTCTTTTATTTATTTTTTCTCTTATTGATCTCTCTTCTTTTCCCATATTATTCTTCACCATTTATTTTTGTTTTTTCTTTCCCACTTTTTACTCTCAACTTCCAGTTTCAAATCTCCAACCACCCATCCATGCCCAATTATTATGGAAGAAAAAGACACAATAATTAATGAGATTATAAACATGACAAATAACTTACAGTGTGAAGGTTTATCTTTAGAATTAAACGAAAGCCAAGATCAAGGAGAAATAAGATATATCAGAAATTGGTTTGTGATCTTGGAAGAAATATGACGAATATCAAGCTGGTTGGTAGATTGTCTCCCAAAAAAAATTCTCAATCTATGGACAGTCAAAATAGCTCTCACAGAGATATGGCATGTTAACTTCAATCTCTTCTGAGCGAGGAAATTTAAATCTCAAACTCCAACATTGACATTCTTCAGCCAATCATCCCTTTAACAGATAACTTGTCAATTCAAATCCTCCCCAAATCGCTGATGTTTTCTCTTAAACCCTAAAAAAAAAAAATTTCAAAAATAATTTTTGAAATAAGCTGAGTTTTGATATTTGTAAAAAAATTAAATTATTTATTTTCATTGTTAAACACTTAAATGAGTAATTTTGAATTAAAAAAAATCAATCCGCTATAGCATTTTCATTCTAATAATGAGTTTTGAATCCTAGTTTAAGAATACAAACACGTACTCTTTCTTCTCAACTAATCCCATCACTTTCAAACCTTATTTCTTAGTGATTTACACTCCTTCAAGCTCTACACTGCTCAAGACAAAGACTAGTAATACAAAATTTCCCTTCTATTTGCCTATCAACCTATAGCCTAAAAACCCACTTCTTCTTCCACTTATTGAGACATCCTTCTGAAGCCTAGATACTCTGAAACTCTCAATAGTGGATCTTGATGGGCCTTCTCCCCAACCACCATCTAGTCATAAGGCCTAATTCCTCTCTCACCAAAAAAAAAAAAAAAAAAAAACTCTTAAACCTATAGTTACCCTTTAACCTTAAAGAGGCCCAAATCCTAGATTTAGGAAACTAATCCTCTGAATTAGTTAGGCCACTTTGCTTCAAACTTGTTGAACCCTCTCATATTTAATAGCCAACCAAACCCTTCAAAACAAATTTATCCTTTCTACTCTATTGACACCATCTCAACCCAACTTACTCATAACCCCGTCCAAATAAATGGTGTCTCTTAAAGAACTCTTGTTATCCAAAACAACCTTAGATTTAAGAAATCCACTTGGAAGAGGAGCAAGAAACCAAAACCCACAAAACCTACAGTCTCTGGATAGTGCCTTTTATCATGATCCAATTTCTCAAGAGAACAATTTAACTCTCCATTGTGAAATTGAAGAACATTCTCTATCTCAAGAATTCTCTCTTGATATCCAAAAGACGGCGCTGGTGGCCGACCTATAGCCATACGACGGTCAGTAAGAGCTCTAGCTTGGAACTGTCAGGTATCGGGGTCCCCTGACGTTTCCTACTTTGTGGCATCTTTATTGTAAACACCACCTATCCATCGTATTCTTTACGAAAATAAAAAATAAAGGAGTTTTAGTATTCGCAGAAGGCTGAACTTTCAGCATATTAGTGATGTAAAACTTGAAGGTTTGTCAGGTGGTTTGGCCTTATGATGGAATTCAGACTGAAATATTCAAATAAGAAGCAAATGTAAGAATTACATAGATGCTCAGTGTCTTATTCCTTATCCTCTGAATGGGGGCATATTGTATGAATCTATGGCGAACCTAATAGCTTGGTGAGGCATGATTTTTGGATTGGGATTTCTTAGCTATGGCATAACTCTTCTTGTCCTTAAGTTTGGGGTTCCTCAACCAATTAGCATCTCAAAATGATAAATTAAGGGTTAAGGTGGTGAATTCTAGTCTCGTGGCTAGCTTTCAAAATTTTATGTCCCAGTATCTTTTGATTGACCTTGAATGCAAAGGAACACGTCACATGGTCCAATAAACAAGTGGGAGAACAGTCAATGATTGAGAGAAGGGTGTTGCTAATTCAAAATGGAGGCTTTTTTCCCCTAAAGCAGTAGTAATTCATGCATCTATGATTGTCTCTGATCAAGACCACTTAACTTCAATCTTAAGGGTTGACTCATGGAGTACCGAAAAAATCTTAGAGCAATCAAAAGGACCATATTAAATCAAAATAGAGCCACTACTAAACATATCTTTCCTCCAAACACAAACTTAAACATCAAAAAGTTTCCCCAATCCAACGGTCCAAATATTCGAGAACCGCGTCGTGACGACACTGTCGTCCCATCTACACAAGCTAAAACTAGTTCGACATTTAATACATTTGGGCTTTAGAAGTTGTGTGCCGTTTGAGGTTCAAACTTTGGTTCCTAACGTTAACCTGAACCGTTAAACTGCCGTTAACTATTAGGGGCTTTAGAGCGTCATAAAAGGGCAAAAACTCTATAAAACGGTCATTAACGGAGACAGTCGGTGCTAATATATTCGTTACATATAAAATCAACTGTCTTCTATTGTATTAAATTCTCTCTGTCAGTTTCAACAGGCGAGGATTTTCCGAAACAAAAGCACTTTTGTTTTGTGTTTTCTTCGCAGAGAACCGTTTCATTTTCATCTCTCTTTGCCTCTAAAAAAGGGTCAGTTTCTTTGTATCTCTTTGGATAGCTCTACTTTGATTCCCGCCACTTCACAGGTCAGCTCCTTTTCACTTTCCCTCAATTATATAAATTCTGTTTTGGTTTTCAAAGTTGCTTTCTTTTTACTTGTTCTTTGTTTTTCTTTTCCTTCGAGTTTCTGATACTGTAATATGTATTTGCTTGAGGTTCAAGTAGCTCTGATTTGGTAAAATATATCCCTATTAATATATTAAAAACCCTAGAATTCGATGCAATTTTATGGTTTTTATTGATTCTTATGATCTAATTACTGATTTTTAAGATCTGGGTTTCCTTCTTATCTATATTTGGTGAAGTGGGATTGATTTTATTGGTTGAAAGCTTGGATTTTTAGGTTTTTTGTTTCGTGGTTAAGGTCAGTGTCGGCTCAAGTTTTTTTTTTTTTGTATGATTGAGTAGCAGTATTTATTTGTTGGGTTTATGGTTTCTGTTTTATTTGTATGATTAAGTAACAGTATTTATTTGTTGGCAATTCGGGTTTTTAGAGATGCTAATAGAAGAAAGGAGATGGATGAGGTCAAGATAGAGGAGTGCTGCCTCGAAAATAAGCAATTAACAGCGGCTTCAAGCTCCTCTCTATCTGAAGGAAGTGGCAACGCTATTCTCAAGTCCCCGGGAGTATCTAGTCCAGCCACAGCTTCACCAACTCATAATAGGTTACTATTGAAACTCTCTTTTACTTTGTTTTAGCAAGCCATGATTAAAAACTATATTTATTTTTGTTAGTTCTCATTTGGTAATTTTTATGATCCTTGCATTGCATTGGATTTCGATGCTTTAAATGTCCATTTTATTGCATATGCCTTGCATGTGAATTTGCAAACAATTTTTCCTAATGATGAATTAAGAATCTGGGTTTGCAGGAGAACCACCGGGCCAATAAGGCGAGCAAAAGGTGGCTGGACTCCAGAGGAGGTATGTGTTTCTTGGACTCATCTTAATTCACACATGCACCATTAGAATAAGTAAAAGGATTGCTTATATATATATGCTTCTTGTTTGTCTATTGTTTCTTTAAGGTTGATCTAATCTAGAACAGCATGATATTTTGTTAAATTATTACTCCACCTGATTCAGACCTTAATCCCAAACTAGATAGAGTCAACTATATGAATCTTTTTTCTTCCAATTTAGGGCTACATCTTTAGAAAGATAAGGGGCCGCTAAAATCCTTCACTTGCCCCCACTTCATCCTCGGTCTGCTCCTTGCTTTCTCTCTCTATTTTTTTTTTTTTTTAAATTTTATGAACCTTCATCCTTGATCTGCTCCTTGCTTTTTTTTTTTTTTTTTAATTTAATTTAATTTTGTTTGCAACTTCAATCTGAACCTTCCATAACAGTACCTCAATGGGTGCCTCTTCTAGCTTCCCACAAATTTGTTCATTCTTTTAGTCCATCCTTGCATTTTGACTTATCCATGTTAGCTTCCATGTTAAAGTTTACTGGCCTTGCAATTAAAATAGAGTATTGACTTGTACATGTGGATGTGCAATCAGCCATGCTTTCATATAGCTGATACTTTTACTCTTTTACTTAAATATTCATATGTCAGTTACTGTTTGTTATCTGCTTTTTTCTCAAATGTCTGACAACTTAATATTTTACAGGATGAGACATTAAGAAATGCTGTTGCTGCTTTTAAGGGGAAAAGTTGGAAGAGAATAGGTATCTCTCTGCCTCCATGGATGCCTTATTGTTAAAACAGCTTTAGCATGCTGAGATGCATGATGCATTTCTTGGAATATATTGCACTATTTTGTTTTCCTGGATGCTTAATGGTATTTATGAAAGATAGTCAGCCTGTTCAAATAATATGCTTACTTGAGCCAGCTGAATCCTGAAACGTGGAGATCATAAAATGACATATCCTAGAGTAGATCTAAGAAAATCTAGAAACTCACTTTACAAAATTATTGATGCCCAGGATAGTTTATGTCCATCAATGTTTTTTGCATAGGGAGGACACATCATCACTTGCAATGACACAGAGTATGTGTAGAAGATGCTGATATTGCTCTTAAGTTTTTATGGATAAAGTGTATATTGTCTCATGCGACAACAACTATGTCACTGATCTTGAAATATGGAGTTGATCAATTTGCCAGAGGTTTTAGGGATCAAATATTTTAGGAACAGAATTATTCTGGAGAATAATGCTGTGATCGAGAGAATATAGGCTGTTCTTAGAGTATGTAGTGATTAATTCCTAAGTAATGTTGAATTATTAAAGATTTTATAGCATAGTAAAATACATAGATGGGTAGTATTAATTTTGGAAAATTTAGTGTTGTTTGTTTGCAAGTATTTTCATTTTTGATACAATAAGTGGTCTTACATTTAAATTATATCTGTATGTTTGCAGCTGAGTTTTTTCCAGATAGATCAGAGGTGCAATGTCTGCATCGATGGCAGAAGGTTCTTAATCCTGATCTTGTTAAAGGACCATGGACTCAAGAGGTTGGACAGTGCCATATCTCTGTGGCTATTTCTTGAAGGCTATAATTCAAGCAAGATTCTTTCTCTTCTGACTAAATTCAAGCAGTGATCTTCTTTTGTCTTTTATTTCTGTAGGAGGATGATAAAATTACTGAACTGGTAGCAAAATACGGACCCACAAAATGGTCTGTCATAGCAAAGTCTTTGCCTGGTCGCATAGGGAAACAATGCCGAGAGAGGTATAAGTGAAGATGACTCTGGGTTGATTTTATTGAAAATTCTTTCTTTGATGATTGATGAATTAGCCCAAAAAATTTTTTTTTTAAAAAATGATGGATTCCATTTAGCATTGGCCTTTCTCCACTTGTTTTAGGAAAGTATGGTAGTACTCATGAAAATTCTGTAGCTGACCATATATTCTCCATACATCATTTTTTGCACACATGCTGACATATAGGTCCTTTTTATTTTTCACATTGTTAAAGCATCATGAAGGGCAATGAATTGATGATTGATTTATATACTTATGAAAGCATTGTTTCAAATATTTGTAGGTGGCACAATCATTTGAATCCTGATATAAAAAAGGATGCTTGGACATCAGAGGAGGAGTTGGCACTCATGAATACCCATCGGATACATGGAAACAAATGGGCTGAGATAGCTAAGGTTTTACCTGGAAGGTATTCATTCATGCTTAATTTTTAAATAATGTGAGGGAAGTCTAATGACTATATTGAATTAACATACAAGTTTTTACCTGGAAATGTATTTGGTAAATTCATGTACTTCTGATCTTAATGAACGTTTGATGTTCATTTTCCTTTTAGTTTGCTGAAGTCAGTAAAATCTGTTTATTGTAGTGTAGATATCAAAAGAGTTTTGAGTTGATATGAAATCAAATGGTAACTCACTGTGTCTTATCTGCAGAATATGCTTTTTATTGTATAGGAATATGCTAAAGATTCTCAAGTGTAAAATTGCTGTTTTTCTACCATATTATATGAGGAATTTGTGTGAAATTTTTTTTTTAAATTTCATTCGGATTTAAGAATTTTGTCATTGTCATTTGATTTAATTTTGTATGGGTGGAGTCTAATGGGAACAAAATCTTTTCATTTTATTTAAATTGTTATAGTTGTAGTAGCGTGTCATTTGGGATTAGGCCCTATACTGAAGTCTCGTTTGCCCCCCCATTAAACAGAATGAAGTCATATCAAGTGCCTTGAAAGAGAGATGGGGGTTGTGGGGAGAGCAGGCTCATGGAAATTTTATTTCAAGAGAAGCTAACAATTGCATTTTATTTCAAGATAAACCTTGAATTTGACTCAAAACTTCGTTTACACAGGACTGATAACTCTATAAAGAATCACTGGAATAGTTCCTTGAAGAAAAAATTAGATTTCTATTTGGCTACAGGGAAACTTCCTCCAGTTATGAAGAGTGATGTCATTTTTTCTTCACGAAAAATTCCTTCAGTTGTGAAAAATGGTTTCCAAAATGGAAATAATGATATTGATAAGCCTGCAGTCACCAAAACAAGTAAAGAATCAGATTCAACTACTCAGACTTCGTCAGGAACTACTGATGTATGTAAGCTAGAAGAAGATGGCAAGGATCAGTTAGAGTTATCAGCTCTGGTGCGAGATATGGCAACTTCATCAACTGCCCTTCCAAATGAATCAGCTGATTCTGAAGGAGTAGAATGTAAACTACAGTCATTAATTGCAGATCTTAGTTGCTGTAATTCAGAGTCACTACGAAAATGTGAGAATTGTGGGATCAACTGTAAAATTGGTAAAGATAAAGTTGTTGTGTCTGAATATGGTTCCTTGTATTATGAGATTCCACAATTAGAGACTTATACACCAACAGATGTGGATCCTTCAGTTATGTATCATGTGCAACAGGAGAATAGTTCTATCCCAGTTTCTTCTCCTATTAGTTTCTTCACTCCACCTTGCGTGAAGAGTAATCATTTAAAAGCCCAAAGCCCTGAATCTATATTGAGAAATGCTGCTAAGAGCTATCCCAATACTCCATCCATATTTCGAAAGAGAAAGACAGGAAGTCAAGCACACTTGCTTCCTAGTAAAATTGGGAAAGAAGGTCAGGAATCTGTTGAGGACAGGTTAAAGAAAACTGAGAAAACTTCAGAAAAGACTGATTCTAAAGATGGAAGTTTGTGTTACAGTCCTCATCCAGATAATAGCACCATTGGATCTAATGGTAAAGCTTTTAATGCATCTCCACCATACAGGTTGAAATCCAAACGAACTGCTGTTTTCAAATCTGTAGAGAGGCAACTAGAGTTTACTTTTGAAGACAGATGTGACGGTGCCAAACCTGTGGGAAAATCTGTGAACGGGAGCTCTCTTGTTACCGAAGATTGTTCTCATGCAACAAAGATGGGAGTGACCTAGAGCATAACCTGTAAGTTGCAATTTTGTTAACCTCCAAGTTCTATTATTTAATTGACCGTGAGACATGAGATTATCACTTAAACAATTATCAAATATCTTCAGTCACCGGCAAATTCTAGTTCATATATATATATATATATATATCTATATATATATGATAAAAAAATCAATTGTCAAGTCAAATAAAATATAAATTACTGAATGATTATTTGATGGCAGATATTTAAAAAAAAGGGTCCTTAAATAGTAAACCCCTAGCCAATTAAACTAAATTCATTCTTTCTAATGACTTGAATTGATAAAGTTAAATGAATTAATTACAATTCTAATACTCTTCATATGTTTTTTATTTCTTTTTGTCGAGTCTTTGCAAAAGAGTGATTACAAAAGGAAAGAATCACTGACATTGTACAAATTCTACTACTCCAGTACTTTCATTTCATGAGAAATATGAAATGGGCAAGACCCGACATAAAAATGGTACTTTTAGACTGATTTAGAGTCAAAATTTGACTGGGACAACAGCTTGAAGAAAAATTATGCTTTGAAAGTAGTACTACAATTGTTTCTCTTCCATGCCCCCCAAAAACAAAAATCCAGTACATGCAATATACAATGTACAAGTTAATTTTATAGTTTAGAGTTTAATTTGAGGGAGCCTTGCAGCAGATGATCCCCAATGGTTCAGCTATTTCTATGTACAATTTGTATATACTTGCAATTTGTAAATTGGTTTGACATAACATCTGTATATGTTAGAGGTTGTCATTAAGTGGTAAGTCCACTCTTATTGTTAAATCATTGTAGACATTCACAGTTAACGCCTACAATCTGTATAATACCAATCGAGAACATGGAAATGTCGACACAGCTTGAAGGTTTGAATTAATTTATGCTACTTGTTGGAAGAGTCATGAAAGTTCTACATCTGATCTCCCTGCATTCATATTTTTGCTGATTGTTTCTTATTGAGTTATCAGGGGAACAAAAACGAGGAAAAAAATTTTATAACTCTCCTTTTTAATTGGTTTTCAGGGATGCATAGTATACACACTTTCAAGGTTGGATGACAGTTTCCTGTTGTTGCCAATATCATGAAGCTGTTTGAGCAGTGACAAGTTCTAATATGCTCTACTAATGCACGATTTTGATACAGGTCCATGTCAATCATCCGGCAGATACTTGCGCCCCCTTGTTAAGTATATGGGGATTTTTTTCTTTTTGTTTTATTACACCATCGTGAGCAAAAGGCATTGGCAGAAGGCTTCTGCTATGTGCAGAATAAGAGATGATAGGTCCCAATTGCTTGTGGGTGGTTATCCACCTTAACAGCTTTGTACAGACCCCCCTCACTTTTAAGAGGAGAAATGATGATATCTTAGTTTCAAATCGAAGTGGTTTCTCTTCAAATGATCATAGTCTTATTTATTGTCACTTATTTATTTGCTAAACAGAAACCTAATGTCATTATTAACAAAGAATACATCAGACATCAATATTTGTTATCCATAAACTTCTTGGTATCAAATAAAAGAGCTCTCAGTTCACTATCTTCTACCTTTTCATTTGTAAATTACCCTATATCTGTCTTAACCAATGAGAGTTAATTGAGTCTCTACGTAAACCAACGAGAGTTAATTGATTCCATGAAATTTAGTATAAATTTGAAAGTCAATTTAACCTGTTAACTTTCTAATTAGGATAAAACTGGCTAAAGTTAGAAATAAAATTGTAAAATGTAAATAGGCATGGGGCTTTTTTTAACATTAGGCCAAATTACCATCAATAAATTTCTAGTAAATTTTAATTTTACTCGAGGGTTAAATATCAATAAATAAAATGTTTAGATAAAAAAAAATAGTACACAAGCCATATGAAAGCCTAATTCTGAGAATCTATTTAAAGATACTTGTAACTGTTAAACAAACTTGGTGTTCATTGCATATAAGCAAACAGTTGCATAGTTTTCAAACTTTATTTATACTGGTTTAAGATCCTAAAATCTCCTACTGTTGAATATAAAAACTAAGCTCACTAGTACTAGATAATCAGATCTGAACAGCAAACAATGCCAGCCATCTACAAGTTTATGCAATTAAACTCGCTGAATTATTAAACAATCTGAGGCAATCGATTCAAATTTTAAGCTGAGCTACATTTTGATTTCAAAAACCAACTAGAATGATAAAATATGAAATATATACAACATTTGTATAAGACAGTTAGAAACTGTCCTCTTCCAGTCCCCTTATGTGCCATTGGCCCAACCTTTACCAGCTAAACAAAGCCCAATCCCAACGGAAAGAAAGAAAGAATGACAGCACGGTATCTGGCGGTAAGCCGACCTGATTTAAAAATTAACTAACAAATAAATAAAGCTGTACAGTTCAAGCTGCAGGTCACCATATGTGACCATGTTACATGAAGATCAGTGTCGAGTCAACAGGTCTTCCCAGTACACCAAGAACTGTAAAACCATGGAAGACCAGAGGCAGGGAACATAATGAGACCCAGCATTTCCAACCCATGTTGAGAAGAATCCAAGTACCTGCATAATTCCATCACATAAAAGATATGAGCGTTGGGAGGTAGTTCTAGAAGATATAACGGATAAAATCTCCTATAGAAAAATCATTCCATTTTACCACTCAAATGTAACAGCAAGAAAGATGCGTGAACTTGACAGAAACCATGCCCTACCTTTCAGAGCCTAAAACACAGCTTCATGATCCCAACTGTATGCTATAAATTAGCAATAACTAACACAACAGAAAAATAAGGGGAAATCCATTACTACCCCATCCAAATGCAGGGAAGTGAAATCCATTTACAGCATGCTTTGTTCATCTTGGTTATGGAAATGGATATCTAGATCCAAATAATTCTATTCCAGATTTATTTTGAAAATAACTAAATAAAATTCGATGGTGATTTTAAAACGTTATACTCTTGCACTCAAATAGAATGTCATTTTAACAAAAACTCAAAATTTTCAAATATAAATTTCATAAAAAAATTTGGATTCCTCGTGGACCAAACTACATATCTTATCCTAGAATTACATTACATTCCTGTTTCTAGAGTGAAACAAACGTGAACTTAGTTCAATTAGGAGTAACCTAAAAAGCCACCATTGACAAAACCAGAAATTCAGCTTAGAAAAGGCTAAAATTTTACCGATAACAGTACATCATCATAGGGATATGCATAAATAAAGGAAGTCTTATTGTTTGTGAAACTATTCTAATGGAAAATCAATTCCCTACAAGAAAAATATTTTTATTTTTAACACGATGTAAATAGGAGAGAGAAATGAATAATTTACAGTAAAAAAAAAAAATCAAAACGCAACAAAAATAAATCATACTTGTGGTGAAACACAATTTAGCAAAGAAAAGCTACATGCTATAAGAAGTGATTACACAAAACACTAAGAAAGTGGAGTAAGCACATCCCAAGAAAAATGTGATGATATATTTGTTGATAAACAATCGAACATTATATTTAGCCATCCAATAATCATACAGAAACTATCCCTGACTAAGGTTACCAGATTCGTGGCACATTCGGGTCGCGAAATGTGGTACGGGAACGCAGGACGCACATAGAAAAAAAAAAAAAAAGGACGTGGGGGGTATACTTCTTTGGGTTGCTATTTTGGAACGAAATTCATTTAGAATTTTTAAATGGGACTTCTTGATTTAAATTGCTTAAATTATATATATATATATATATCATAGATTACAATTAAATTAATAGATGATATATATGTTTAAACATGATGTATGTGATATATATGTTTGCTTAAATATGACATTTTAAAATATCATTGCTTACCATTAAAAACTGTGAAAAATGCAGGCTGAAGTGACAAAAAGCAGATGAAGGAGAATAATACAACAAAATACAATACCAGTAAACTTAACTGATTGAACTGCTCATCCAACTGTCAGCGAACAGCAACTCTGTTCAAAATTCTAAACAAATTCTGCCCAATAATAAGCAAGGACAATTCCAGAATCTTGGCATTTGCAACAACCTTTTCAACATCAATCTGAATGGAAAGTCATCACTTCATGAGACATCTAGAAAAATAAAACTAAGAATTCATATATAAGCAAAGATGAGCAATAAACTCACCACAACCACCTTGAAGAACGTCTTCCAAACTAGACCAAGAAGAAAGATCCAATGGTAGTTTGTCCAAGAACTTTAGAACTTCGATCAAGGCCATGAGAAGCAACCTATCAAACACAATTATTGAATCAATTAAATACAAAGGAAAAAAAAAATAAACCGCATATATAACACAATACCCCAGTAAACTATAAATAATTTCTCGATGCATTATTCAGATCTCTTTTCTATTTTCAATTTTTTGGGGGATATTGCAGGGTACAGGTGTAGTACAGTAAAAACAAGTTTTGAGGACATTTTTAGTTTGATCATTGGAAAGTTGGCCATCCCCTGCCCCTACTTTCCCCTTGTCCCCGAGGATAGTGGTACTGTAAGCAAAAAATAAACATGCCAAATAGTCTCACCATGTATGTTAAAGCAGCGTAGCGCTCCTCATTCAGATACAATGGCTTTCCTCTATGCATTTCAATGTCCTGCAGAAGCCAACACATCAAGCTAATCCCAAGACTAACATGCATGAAGTACCAACTCATATTTACAATGGAGAAACAATTTACACATGAGAACATAGATGAAGAGAAAAAGGAAAAATTTCTCAATCTCCAAAGCTATGCAACTTCATTTAATCTTCACCAGCACACAAGGCTTTATATGCCATATTTATAGCAAAGCAAATTCAATTTTAAGAGCCAATATTACTAGAATATGTATAAAGAAACCAGCCTAGAACAGAAAATGCACAGAAGACCCCCATCATAATTACATTGTTTAGCAGAGAAGAAAAACCAAAATACCTCTTCTCCAAATGCATCCAAGTAGGGAGATGGCCAAGGAGCCTGACGTGCACATCTTTGTAGCAGAATTGTAGTTTTCTGTGATGACAAAAATTATCATTAGTTGCCCCAGAGAAAAATCGCAAGCACAACAAATAAGAAAATTCACCAAAATGTAAAATAAATGATTGAACAGAGCTTCTGAGTAGTGGAACCATACCTTGATCAACAGAAACACACCTGTTCCCGCACCGCAGGCCATTGCATGAGTTTGGCACCCACTTTCCCTTTGAAAAGAAGCAAAAAGGTTATAATCAACTTAAAGGCGCCGCCATATTTTTTTCAAAAAATACAAGACATCCGTGTACGTGTTTATCAAGCATATAATCTTAATAACAATGATAATTAAACAAGATATAAACCTGCAGCATGGCTTCCAATTTGGGGAGCACAATCTACCACACAACAGGCATAGCGCAGGCTCTTCAATAACATCCTTGCAGTCAGCACAACGCTGTTTTATATACCTGAAAAAAGCAGACATGCTCTTTTATTTAACTGCAATTTCCATGAAGAGAAAGGACCTATCTTAAACATCTCTGAAGAATAATATATATGACAACCTCTCAAGCAGATCCTGGTACACATGAGGGAGCTGCATCAATTTGAATGGAACTGCAGGATTCGAATGCAAAACATGCTGGAATCTAAAGCCTTCATATTTCTTGTGGAAGTGGCATAACCATTTCATAACTAAAGATCGTACTGCTTGATCCTTGAGAACAACATCTAGTGGTGGAATCTTGAACATTTTTTCTAGCTTCTGAACTTCATTGAGTTCGACTACTTCACCATCCATGTAGTCCATTGTGACATCAATTGCATGGGATGATCTATTTAGCACATGATCTCTATTGCAGAATGGTTCTGAGACAGAAGCACTTAATAATTTCCAGAGTAATGCACACCTCCTCAAGTAAGGAAAGCTCAATCTATGAATTACATCCATAGTATCAGAGCAAGGATCAATATTGTTTGAAACAAAATACTGCCGGATCCATCCAGATTCTTCCAGAACTTTGGAAATGTCAGTAATGAGGCAATCATGAAAACTTGATTCCCTAGTATAATGTTGATGTGGCCCACAATAAGTAAGTATGGCCTGCATTTCAATGTATACAAATTATAAAACTAGATTGTAATGAAACATCAAATTACCCAAGTGTAGATTATGTGCATGTATCATACCTGAGCTAGGGAGACTATATAGAAGATATGCACGAGCGATAATAAAGATTCCTCACATGATAAAAATGGATGTGGTAGACAGAATAGAACCCACATCAATGATGAGAAGGCATCATAAGCAAGGATGGGATCAGATGCTCGATTCCAAAATTGAATGTCAGGATATGGTACTTCCTTTTCTATATGTTTCAAAATGGATGACATTTCACCTGTGCAGCAAAGTCTCAATGCGAAGTTATAGTTTCAAGAAATTAAAAAATAATAGAAAAAATAAGAAGCAAACACTATTTTTTGAGCCTATTCCAAGAGTCCAACTCAAACCAGTCATAATCGTATTCTCTATAATGTTATATCATTCTAGAGAAACCTTTCTTCTAAACTTTTAGCAGATCTATCATAATTTCAGAAGTTCACATGATTGATAACCTGCATTTCTTAAATCCAATGTGTAACCCCACATGAAACACATATATTCAAATGAAAACGGCCAAAAATAAGGTCAATCTGAAAACAGTATACAAAATGATACCATGCATATAAAAACAAGAAAAGCTCTCAAGAAGCACTGAGGACCAATAGTATAATAAATGTGTAAAAGCCAGTAGATAATAACTCACCTCCATGTCCAAAAGCACTACTAGCATGGTCCATTGAAACTCCAGAACAAATAGACTCCGCAAAAAGCTGAATACCCCTAAATCTTTGAAGCACATAGAGAGAGTTCTTACTTCTCAAACCATGCACAGTCTTTAGCAACAATGATAGTATAAATCCACCGGAAGATTTAAGTTCCTTATACAAGGCATAAAGACCATATGTTGGAGTCATATGAGTCCTGTTGCAGCGTGCAGAGATCTCCACAGATTTAAGGGAATATTCAAGTGTGTCCCACATAATCACACAATGGTTTGCCCTTGTGGATCTTGAGAACTTCTCCTGTCGGTTTGGAAAATACATTTTAAAGAGCACTTGAGAGATTGAATCAAGATTTTGCTCCATTCTTTCATCTCTTTGCAAGGGAAAAGTTTTCCAGATATCCCCCTTTTCAACTATGGTTTCAGCAGATTGCAAGAGAGACAAGGCTTGTTTAAGCCAAAGAGAATTATTTTCCTCACTTGGAGTATCTAAACATCCTACAGTATTTGTTGAACTACCTGTTGAAATCATAGGCCCTCTCCAAACTCTCTGGAAATCCCCAGGCAATGAAGGCAAGACAGAATTGGCCAGTCGACGGCAAACAGGGCAGAGAAACTCACCCTGGATAAAACAAAAAAGAAGATAATAAGTCCATATAATTTTTTTAATTTTGACAAAAAGTACCATACCAGCAATGCAGAACTTTCAAAAGAAGTGGTGATAGTAGTACCTGATCTGGGTCAATTATATGCCCTCCTTCAAAAACAATTCTTCTTACGTATCTGTGTAAAGCATAAGAACATATATTAAACCATTTGATACACAAAACTGTGCTCATCTAATAGGTTTACAAACCTCATTATATTAGTGACAATTGTTAAAAATTGAGAAATTACAGACCAAAAAACAAGAGAAAATTGAGAATTTAGAGGCATTCCTTTGACCTTCCCAGACAACATAGAATGGACTCAATACCTCCTAAACCTTGCTGAATGGCAAAACAATTCAAAATGCGCAACAGCCTTGACCCAGTCTAGCAGGCAGTTAAACCGGGTTACCTGAGACAAACTCGGTACTGTCTCAGCATTAAATCCGTGGGTTCATCTGGTTTTAGGTACATTGGAAACTAACAAAATGGCTAAGGAAGTAGTCACTCTAAGTTCAGGTTAACACAAGTGAAATCCACTAAGGCACTTGAATAACAATTGTGATCTTCTTGTTACTTGATGAGTACAAGATAAATCCTTGAAATGCTTATTATTTTTATTATATACTCTCAATGTCCAATAAACATATTTATTTTGGCCCTGGTTGAATCCTGGTCTTATTTGGATTAAACATTTGGATCATTGACCCTTTGCCTTATACAGGTTTGATAGACCATGACAGGTTTAAAAGAAAAACAGAGAGTGAAACTAAAAGACAAACAAGATTTGATTGTGAGAAGCTCAAAATTTTCTGGCCAATGGCACTTACCTTTCCTTCAATGATGATAAATACCTATCAAGGCAGCCCTGATGCACAGCATGACCACAAGAAGACAGATAAACCCCATCACAATCAGGTGGGCCAAATCCATCATATGCAGATACGTGTGAAGAAGATTCTGCCCTTGCAATGTCATCAAGAGCATTTTCACAAGATGAAGGGTGCTCTATAATCTCTTTCGAAAAGGCAGCTATATATTTTCCAAGCAATACAGAATCAGCACCCCTGCTACTTTTTATACCACCTTCATCTGCTGAAAATTCTACATTCTTTACTCCAGAACTGGGAAATACAATAGTACCGTTCATTTCTTTCCGGATTGACATATACATATCTTGTTCAAATATCTCAAAAGTATATTGAGTTCTGTCATTCCCATTCTTCAATGGGCTAGGCAATTGACTGTTCCTCAATGATGGAAACTGAGCTTTGACAAATTCTAGAAAATTGTTTATTTCCCCAGGTTGAGCATAACCAGCAAACCCAGTGACTGCATTTTGCACCAACTGTGCTAACTGATCAGATGAAATCACTTGTGAACCACTTGAAGAAGAATTTATTCCAGCTTGATCAGTCACCTTGTTTGTAATTAGAGAGACTTGTTCCTTCTCAGATCGCTGAACTTGATCCCAAGATGGGGGACCTCTATCAATTAAGCTCAAAAGCCTAGATTTCTTAATCCAAAAACAAGTGAGAAAAAAAATCAGTTTTTGAATATATGTTGCAGGCAACCAAAACTTCAGCAATATAGTCAACAACTCCTAATTAGAGAAGAGTCAAAGCATTTGCTTACCTGAAGAAGAATCAAGAAGGACACGGGATTTTTGGAATTAGGATCATGGCAAAGGGAACAAACATCTTGTGCAGACTCTTCTAACTCTTGTTCATTATCCATGTTGCTTTCTTCTAGTCCAGATTTTGAATCATCATCACCAGTGGAATTAATGCTGGACAAAAACTTGGACTGCTCAGCTTTCATTTTCGCCTGCACCAAAGACCAAGTAAGCTCAATAAATTAGGTGTTAAAGATTACACTCACCTTGATTCAGTACCTGTCTTTAATATTGTAACAATAATTATTCAGCAGAGGTTCAGCACAGGTTAGGATGCGATTCAGGCAAGTGAACTTAACCTCTTCCCATATGAGAGATCATCCAACATTGGAAACAAATTATAAAAGGAAAGATCTACATTTCCCATGATTGAGAACAAAATTTTCAAACTTTCCCCATTATTTGAAAAGAAAAAAAATAACTTGAGAACAAATTTACACAGAAAATGTACGATAAAATCTCACCAATATTGCAGCCTGTCTCTCTCGAGCTTTGGCCTTGCGTTTTTCACTATCAGAAGCAGACCCCACAGAATGAACATCATTACTAGAAATTAATTGTGATAAATGAATGACCACTTCAGGTGCAAGTTGTTGCAGTTTAGCCATGCATCCTGAATCTAACTCTGCAAACTTCTTCAATAAGCTTTCAATCAAAGAAGAAAGATTACAACCGTCTGCTTCTAGAAAGATGTCTAGATTCTCTCTCTTATGCATCCTCATCAATGAGACGAGAAGTGACAACAAGCTCTGCTCACCAATACTATAATTTAATCCCTCATGAATTTCTTCACAGGCAAAAGTGAGCATGGGAATGGAATCTCCAGTGAAAAATGGCATGTCCCTAAGTTCTCTCTGCTGCAAACAAATATCTAAGCCCAACGAGAGTAGGTGCAATGCCATTATAAGAACATCATCTGAAGCACGTGTTTCAGTCAATTTATCGGACAAAACAGCGTAAAATAGCACAGCACGGATTATATTTAGGACCACTTTACAAGTGGCTATTTTAGCTACACCCTTGAGAGGAGGATGAATCTTTGTCCACCTGGGTAGCTGAGTGGTTAATGCTGAGACACTACAGTAGCGCAAATATCTTTCCTCTGCAACTTGCAATTCCCTTGACTTCCAACGAGGGTGGTACAGATCCAGCTCTTTCCAAAACGTCCAGCGCAAAGAATACATTCCCTAAAGAGCAGAGGTATACAAGGACAATCGATTCAAACAAACATCAACTCAGACCCTGAAAAATATTCTAGGTCACAAAACAAACCTGATTAAAGCCAGATGGATTAGAATATACAGCAACTACATGCAAAATTTCCTGAAGCTGGTCATACTTTGAGAGATCACAAGGCAAAGATTCCACCAACTGACTACGTGTAGCATCTCCAATAGCTAACTTAAGAACCAATTCTCTTTTCAAATTTTCAGCAGGAGTTAGCCCAGAAAATCTTCTTTCTTGCACAATTTGTATGAGAAGAGTGAACATTTCCTGCACCAGAACTGGTTCATACCTGAAGAGACAGTTTTTCACACCATAACTTCAATATCATACAATTCAAGGGAGATATCAAATCATATTCAAATAGTCACAATCACACATGGTGACATAAAAACTGGCCTCCATGAAATAAATTCAAAAGGGCAATAAAGCAACTTTTCAATTAAGAAAAACTGAGTAAAAGGCCACATAAAATATAAATACATCTGAAAAGTTGGAATAAAATGAACAAAGTGAACTATTTTGCCTCTTTAAAAGTTTAAAATGTCACTCCAAAGATGGCAAAAATGGTATTTAATGGATAGGAGGTTGGAGTGCTGAAAACTTGGACAAGGACCCAAGGTCTGACTGTTAAACTTACCAAACTTAAGAAGCAAAGGTAAAAAAAGAAAATCATCCATTTCAAAGATTTAATCACAAACCACCACCATCCACACACAAAAAAAAAAAAACTTTCCTTCTTTTAAAATTCAAACCAGACTGTCAAGCACTTGGAAAAACAAAATACACAATAGAACTGATGAAACGAACATTTCATGTTCACACATACAAACAATATCAAGAACACAACACATCTAACGACATATATTTTATATTAATTTAAGAGGAAGTTCATATACTCGCTGGATCTCTCAGAGTTCAACAAAAGGTAGTCTGATAGCCCAAAGCGTTCTACAATTCTGCTAACATAAAGGTCAGGTGGAGCCAATGCAGCACAGCACTGCAGAAGAAAGAGATCGAGTTCTAAACCCTGTTCAGACCTGCAAAGACAAAACCACCAGAAATATAGTAGTCAATAACACTTTAGTCTCACACACTAAACCTCCCCAAGAAGCCCGAAAAAGAAGAAAACAGTGTAAGCTAATCAGGGTAATTTTTCCCAAAACACATTAATCGAGTGAAGCAGAAACCCACCACCGTACTGAGGGGTACCACTCAGAAGATAAAATGGCAGCATCACCATTCTTCCTCAACATCCCAGCATGATCCTCAGCACATTATAACCTATTACGCAGAGGATGTTCAATGACAAATGCAGAAAACCCATATGGGTGACAACCACCAAGGACACGACCAAAGAAATCATCATACATTGAAGATAATGAAGTCAAAGTGCTAGCACTAGTTGCATTAAGAGCCTCAGAATCACAATAACATCTTCTTAGTGCTTTTTGTAAAAGCAAGGAAAGTAATCGATGTAAAGGAATATGAACAGATATATCCTGTGAACTAACATCATAAATTATATTTGGCCAATCAGATAAACTCAAAACATGGAAAGCATCTAATTCTGTAGAACTATCTGCTTCCATCAAACTCTCATCAAAACTGACAGTATCAATCTCACTAGAAACCATTGTTTTGCACTCCTGCCCTATACTTCTAGTATTCTTTGTGCCCATAATCATGCGGAAACCAGAGTATGCTGGAGGAAAACGCTGCTTATTTTGATCATCATTTGAACCGGTAAATCCACCAAATATATATTTTCCCTTTCGAATCTTAGATAAAGTTTTACTCAATGCTAAAAAGTTGCTACTGGAAGTTCTGCTAGAATTTGAAGATGATGCAGACCCATATGTATAATCAGTTCCCAACCAATTATCAATGGTCCTCAAGCACTCGTACATTAACCATGAGACAGATGGAGGAATTAAAGGATGAGAAAAGGGAACTGATTTAACTTCAGCAGCCTGCATTTCAGAAACAAATGAAGTATTCCTTCCTGAAACACCACATACTGAGCTTTCCTGAGATAATCTTCCAACTTTTGCATGTCTCATGCCATCTTCCTCATCCATTTCTTGTTTATTCATGTAAGAAAAAGTATCATCATCTATCTTTTGACTAGTAGAAAATGCTCCATCCACCAAAAGAGAATGAATATTGGCAATAAAATGATCTAAAACAAAAATCAAATTTACATTATCATTTTCCTCCTCTACATGTTGGTCATTTGCTCTCTTTAGGGGACTCATTCCTTGCAAAAAAGACAGAAGTCGCATCCAAGTCCTTAATATATCTCTCTGGTCATGGGTTACAAATTTGGGCACAATGCTATGACTCATAACAAAACGAATATCTTCAACCACCCGAATGGTGATCTCATACAATCTTCGCCATTGAGAAACCTGCAAAGAGACAATGCTCAACGAACTTAGCCATATGAAACAGAAAGAACAAGAAAATCAGAGCAAACTAAAAGTACGGATAAGTAAGGCATTGACAAACAAAAAAGAACAATTAAATCAACCATCAGCTCCTTGAAAATATCATCAAAACGCATGAATAAGAAGAAATGAGCTTTTAAATCAGCAAAGGATGCCAAAAAAAACCTAGTTCTTTCTCTAAATATTAACTAAATCTAGAAGCACCTGAAAACCCAATTTTCTTGACTAACATAATTATTGATGAATAATCATTGAAAAAATCTCATCAAGCTCCAATATACATATAAACAAGAAACTTGGAGGGAGGTCATTTTTAGGCTTTATTAAGCACTAACCTTTCTTTCTTTCTTTCTTTTTGCTGCGTAGAATCTAGGGCTTTTTTGCCTTATTATTACATTTTGAAGCAAGTGTTTCAAAGAAATTTCTACTGCAAAGTTCCTAATGAAATGGAACAAGGCAGATCAACACCATGCACTACTCTACCTAAAGAACATTATAACATGACTAGTTCCAACTAATGGGTGATAAAGATGATTAGATAAATATATACATCTCACAAAAACAACACATAACAATTGAATATTGAAGTGTTTGAGCTTTTTCACAAACATAACCTATCAAAAACCTATTCACCTATTGCTCGTAATAACATGTCGTATGAAATTGATACAGATCAAACATGTATAGTTTCTAATAGCCAACGTTCTGAACAAAATCAAATCAAGATGTAGTTCAAGAAGCAAAACTACATAATCACTAGATAGAAAATTCATTTGCAGTATTGCTCAGGACTTGAGCAAGTGAACAGAACCAGAGAGAGAATTTGTGCAACAAGAGGATCAATATCATCCTACACCAGAGACATGTTTGCAACTTGTATTTGATACACAAGGATTTTTAAATGTTATAAGTGGTACTGTATTTTTCTTGAGAATAGCAAACCTTATATAACTGGCAAGCTTAGGGCAGCAACACAGGCAACACAGGAAATACATAAATTCAAGACAACGCTGAAAGAACGCTAGTGTTAAAAGACTGCATAGTCTCCAGTATATGAGGACAAAACTATTCAAGCAAGGCGTGCCTTAAGATATAGGTCAGTTAATGTGCACAAAATGGACCATTATAATTTGAATCATGGAGTAGACAAAAATATACATTTTACCTGTAAACGACCATCTTCTCCAGCACAATGAATGAATATGTCTACCAAGCATCCAAAAAGCATGGCTAGTAGGTTCATCTCCTTCACAAGTCGAGGTGTTAGTGTAGGCACTGTAAAGATCTGCACAGAGAATGTAGAAAGCAGTGCATAATTCTTGACAGTATCATCGGTTTCCTTTTTTATGGCTTCGTGTACAACTGATGGATAATAACTTAAAAATACTTTACTAAACTCATACTTAAATATTGGTTCTCCTAATAACTTCAGAAGCAGCTCATTAAGTTTCCTTGCAACACTTTCACTCAAGAACCTCTCGGCACTTACCAGAATCTCCAACAAACCAACCAATGAGATCACCTTCCTAGAAACAAAACTAAGCAAACTCTCACTCACGTTGCAGAACTCAATCAGCATCTCAACCACCACAAATGTAAGCTCATTCGAAACCTTCTTGCACACTAAAATACGATCACTTGCTCTAGGATTTTCCTGACAGATGGTTTCAGCAGACATAAGCTTATTTTTCAAACAAATGAATAAAGCATCAAGCACAGGCCCTGCAGAATTTGCAAACTCCTCTGGAAGGGACCGTATCTGTTCAGCACCTTTATGTCTTGAACAGAAGCCTTCACGTTTCCATGCTGTTATATCCCCACAATCACAACATCCCCCACCAGTGTAAATAATAGAATAATCATGGTCTTTATGGTTCCCATTTTGAAAACAAGGAACGCAAATGGCACATGTTGGGTCACGTTCACAAGTTCGACACCGATATGCTATATCATTATTTCGCCAAACAGCCCCACAAACACCACGGCCAGTACTCATCTTGGATAACTTTTTCAGAGCAATGGATGGTTCACCCAGAAACATCAGCCACTTCAGCCAAATCATGCAGCTCCTGAATTGATGTTTCATTGTTGGGTTGACATACTTTTTTGATTCTGCCTTGGTTTCCAGTAGAAACTCTGCCACATCCTCATCAGGAGGTAAGATAGCAGACACTATCTCAAGCATCTGGGTTGGATTATCAATGACAAAAGCAACTAAACCAGCATGCTCCCTCTGAAGATACTCCTCAGAAACTCCAAGCTGAGCAAGCCTCTGTTATAAGATTGAAATTTGAAAAGGAAAAAAAAAAGAGTAAAAGAAACCATTTAAATAACCACTAAAAAAATCCATTTTAACTGCACAACTTGAATAATAGCAAGTTCTTCTACATGAATTGATGACTTATTATAGAAAAATATCAAACTACCCAAATTCTAGTCAGGATTCATGACACAATGAAAAAAGAAAACGCTGAAAAAAGCCAAAGTACAAAACAAAACAATTGTTAAACCAAAAAACAAAAAGAAATAATAATAATAATTAGATAAGCAAAATTCGCACCTGCAAGAGTCGATCACCTCGATCACGAGGCTTAAGAGGGTTAGGTTGAGCGGACGAATCGATGTCCATATTCTCCATATGCAACACCCAATCTGAACAACACGAACGTAGAAGAACACCTAAATCCCCAAGTTTGCAAGACCCTAATAATTCACTTTTATTAGGGGTTTTGATTTTTCAATTTAATTTTATGCGCCACCATTAAAGTATAATTCAACTGTACCCTCTCTGTCTAATAAATCTGGGCGCGTTTCACAAATGATTCACCTATAGTCTGGAACAATCTGTGTGTATAAAGAACGCTTTTATATGAGTTTAAAATCAGTTGATTTTGGAATTTTGGAATTTTTTTTTTTTTTCCAGTGCCGTCTTGTTCATTTTCTTCTTCTTTATTATTATTATTTATATTTTATTTATTTATTTATTTACTCTTTTAGGACAGATAAATGGCTGCTTAACCTTTTATTCCAGTTGGTCTGTGAAGATAACCCATAACAGAGATGCACGTTAAGCCCAGATTTGGCCCATTTCCACTACAGAATCCGAAAACATATGAGGGCTCGTTTATTGGTTACAGTTATTGTTAGGCTCAATTTTATATCTTTTGGGCCCATAAATTAGTAAATTTAACTATTTTCTTTTACGCTTTGGTTATTGTACAAATGAATAGAAATTAAATAAGAAATAAAATAAAATAAAAGTTTAATTTTAATTTTTTTTATATTGTTTAGATTTTTTATTTGTATAAGAATAAAATTTAAAATTTTTTATTAAAAATATATAAATATATTAATGGGCATATAAGTGATAAATGTCAATCACTCATATGATTAGTTATATTTATTTTAGTAATAGTTCGTCTAAACCCAATTTAAAAGTTTAATTAAAATATTTATATTTTTAACCTCATTTAAAAAAAAGTAATGGGAAAAAATAAGAATATTTTCGTAATCTTATTAAAAATATTTTTAAATTAATGATTTCTTTTCATTTTTCTTTAAAAATAATTTTTTTTAAACCATCTTTTCTCTTGTTTCTTTTTTTTTCTTTCTTTATTTTTTTTTTCTCTTATTGTTAAGTAATCAAATCAAATAAATTTTTTAAATTTTTTTCTTTTTTTTTCTCTACTTCTCTCAAAACAAACATAACCTTACTTATTTTAAAATAATTATGTTTTTCACTTTAAGTTTTCATTTGAAACTTCTGTTTTCATTTTCTATAAAAAATATATATATAAGAAAACTTGTTGACATATTCATCATTTCAATATCTTCAATTAGGTTTTCAATTTTTTAATTATCTCTTAGCTTTTTATCTTTTTTAAAAAATTAAAAGTACTTATCAATATAAAAAAAAAATGGAATGTCTAATTATGATACTTTATTGAACAAGTGATGGCTCTTCTACATTAGGAAAATTTTAAATTAATCACATTTGAATGTAAAAATAATATACAACAAAATATTAAATTCTTTTATCTTTTTTAAAAAATTAAATACTTATCAATATCAAAAAATGGAATGTCTAATTATGATACTTTATTGAATAAGTGATGCCTCTTCTACGTTAGAAAATTTTTAAATTAATTACATTTGGATATAAAAATAATATACAACAAAAGATTAAATTGAGATTTAAAAAACAACAACAACAACATTATGGTAAGATTGTTATAGGGATTATTGTTCAAGGTTCTCTTGAGGACACTCCGATGGGTAGCATTATAAACATGAGATCAAAAGATCTCAAAATTGACTTCTGAAATTACAACAAAAAAAAAAGTTAATTAATTTTTAGTATATTGTAAATTTAGTTTTGTGTAATAAGAGATTTTATTTAATGAAAAAAATGTATACAATATTCTATTTATATATATTCTTTTTGAATTTTTACATATTCTTTTAGTTAGTTTTATAATAAAGTGATGTCATTAATTAGTTTTTTTTATATTATATTAAATATCCTGGAATAAAGTATTAATAAAATAAAATATTTTTCATATCTTGATTTTAAAATCAAAACCTTTGCTTAGCAATAAAGTGCATTTATTCAATGCTTTGTTGTTGTTTTTTAAGGATAAAAGTACTTAATTTATTGCAATATCTTCAATAATTACATTAACAAGAAAGATGAGAGGGGAGTAATCTAAATATATGGACTAGAAAATAGGCGAGAAGCTCTAACTAACACACGAGCCACCTTATTTCCTTGCTTACCTTTAAAATAGATTTGTCATCCACTGTTACAACCAAACAATTGGTTACAAGCAGTAATTAAATCTCCTAGTTCTGTAAGATCAGTTATGTTTTCACAATTTGAGTCAATTAACAGTTTGGAATCAAACTCAAACAACACATTGGTAAAACCTTAATCTTCTAGCCAACTTAAGGCCTCCTTGATGCCCATTGCCTCTGTTTCTAAGGCTGAAAAAAGGTCATTAAACTGCTAAGAATAGTCCAGAATGAAGCTTCCTGTTGAATTTCGTATTACTGCTGCAGCACCTGAAATATTTGAGCTAGAAAAAGTTGCGCCATCCATGTTGCATTTTAACACACCTGCAGGTGGTCTCTCCCGATGCATTGAGGTTGTAGTACTAACTAAACTTGATGGAGCTTTAATCTTCTTCAACTGAGTAAGTTACCATTCTGAATAATGTTGCATTAATCTATGAATGACAACAGTTGTATTACATGAGACCTGCTGCCACAGTAAAAAATTACGTTGCCTCCAAATGCTGTATAAGACTACTGCAAGTTTAACACACACTTCACCAGACCTGGATAAGATGAAATTTAGTAGTCAATCACATAATAACTCTTTATCATGAGAGACAAGCCAAATATTTACATTATTTATACATTCAACGGCATATGTATAATTAAGGAACAAATGTAGATCTATCTCCTCATTTCCTTGTCAGAATAAACATGTTGATGGAACAGAAATATCTCTATGAATTAGCTTATCTTTGGTAGGTAGACACCCAGCACACAATATCCATAAAAATGATTTCACCTTGGACTGCACATTTAACTTCCATAGCCTCTTCCAACCAGCGTTTCTATTTAAATTAGCCCCATAGCTAATCAATAACCAGATTTCATAGATCAATGCAACATTATTCAATGCTTTGTTGTTATGTATTTATATTGGTTATAAGTGGATTTATGTAATTTATATGATAATTTGAATGCAATTAACTCAATTTATAGTTTTCCAACAAATAATAATAAATAATTTTTATGTGTAAATAAAGTGTATATAATATTTTGGATTGAAAACGTATCAAATTTTTAATAATCAGATTTTTAAATTAGATTTAGATCAATCATTACCAAAATAATTAGAATTAGTCATGTGAATAATTGACATTTATCACTTATATGCCCATTAATATTTTTATACATTTTCAAAGTGTGATTTCTAATACGCCCCCTCGCAATGGACTCACATTACGTTGCGAATTTCATACACAGAGGCTCCACACCACTCTCGCAGACATGAATGAACATCTGCAACTGCGGACTTTGTGCACAAGAAGAAATAAACAACGAAATAATTGCTCTGATATTATGTTAAATTTTTAATAATTGAACTTTTGAATTGAGTTTGAGTCAATAATTACCAAAATGACTATAATTAGTTATATGGGTGATTGACCTTTACCACTTATATGTCCATTAATATTTTTATATATTTTTAATGTGAGATTTTTAATACACTCCCTCACGACGGACCCACATTACGTCACAAGCATCATGCACTAGGATTTCACACTACTCTCGCAAGTAGGAATGAACATCTGTATCTGCGGATTTCATATATGGAGAAACAAATAACAAAATAATTACTCTGATACTTTGTCAAAATTTTAATAATTAGACTTTTGAATTGATTTGGGTCAACCGTTATCAAAATGATTAGAACTAGTCATATGAGTAATTAACATTTACCACTTATATGTCCATTAATATTTTTACACATTTTCAATGTGAAATTTCTAATACATCCTCTCGTAATGAATTTATATTATTTTGCGAGTTTTATGCACGAAGACTTCACACAACTTTGACAGGCAAAAATGAATATTTGCATTTGCAAACTTCGTGTATAAAAGAATAAAATTTTAATAATCAATTTTTTAAATTGAGATTGAGTCAATCATTATCAAAATGATTAAAACTAATCATATAAGTAATTGACATTTATCACTTATATATTTATTAATATTTTTATATATTTTTAACGTGAAATTTCTAATAAAACGTATTTAATGATTTTTTTTTTTTTAATGATAATTTATTAACAATACCTTTATTCATTTTTTGTTTTATTTTTTGTTTTTAAAGATAAGGAATATCAATTAGTTGTTGGTCTACCTTTAACTTGAAGGCTTCTTCCAAAATCTAAAGACACAACAACGATGATAATACCAATGACAGTGTCAAGCTGACTATCCATGATGATTACGATTTAAAATAATCAATGGACAACTATAAATTGATATTGACAAATTATTTTCTTTTTTGAGAAAGATATTAACGGAATTTATTTATTGTGGAAATTGCCTCTTTCCAAAATTTTAATGCATCTACTATTTGATTTTGTTCTCATATTTTATATCAACATTTTATTTAAATTTAATATGAATCAATATTTTAACCATAAATGGTTTATTAAAATTATATTTAACATAATTATTTGAGTTCTAAAAATTTATTTAAAAATTTTATTTTAAATTTAACATTAAAAAATATTTTTAAATTATTTTTTAATAATGCTTCTAAAATAATTTATTTGTTCTAGAAAAAAGAGTTAAAATCTTGACATTAAAAATTACTAGGTTACAATTATACAAGCAAAAAAAAAAAAAATTATACTCAATTAACTATTTTATTAGGTATTTTAAAAAAATATAATAATTTATATCAATTAATAACGACGGACCAATGAGTTTTATAAATTTTACACATTTAATTTAATTAATATATATTGTGAATATAAATTTATTATCATATTATATATATTTATTAATAAATTATATTTAAATATACTTGAAACATCCATTTCACCTGCACTAAAAAAATTTCTTCTATCAAAAAATTCATATAATATTTTAAATTATTAAATAATATTATAATTAATTATGAATGGTTTTATTTTTATTATTTTTAAATTCTAAATGTTTAAGTTAACTATATATTATACTAAAAATTATGATAACAAATTTAAAAAAAATATTTATTATATATATATATATATATATATATATATATATCATAAATTATGATATATAAAATATTTTGATTCAATTTAACTAATGGTATATGAAATTATTTCAAATTAATATTTTTTTATTTAAGTCACGTTGACTTTTTTGGGTTTATTTTGTCCATTTTATTTTTCATTAGAAAAGGATATTGGCTTAATTACTCGTTAATTAAAATATTTCAAAATTTTAATTTTTAGATGGAATTTTAATTAATATATTTAACAAAAGAATGTAGATTGAATTTATAAACATATAAATTAAAAAGAAAATAAAATAAATCTGTCACTAACAATCATAACGCCATCATTTTCCCTTCGTCTTCTTTCTAGTCTGTATCGCCTTATAAAGCAAATGAAATTAGTGGAGTAGGTAAAGCATCCATTTTTCTTTTTCACAACGTTTGACAAGTTAAGGTCACGAATCAGAAAAAGAGAGTTTCGTGGCGCATTTTTCGTCTAAACTTTCGTTGTTGCCGTTGTTTCAAGTAGCCGCTCAGTTGGTGAAACCGTTGACTAACGGAACCGCCTTCATTTCAACTCTCACTTCAATAAAAAATTTCCCTTTTCAATTCACATTCTACTTTTTCTTTGAGCTTTTCTCTTTCACTATTTTAATTGATCGATTTAGCTGGCAAAAGGCTTCTTTGTCACTGGATTCAATGGGGAGGAAGCATCTTCCTGCTTCTCCTCCATCATCGGAGATTCAAAATAGGGTTAATTCAAGAATGGGAAATAATAATATGATACACCCAGTTGAAGTAGGTGCACCTCAATTGTCGTCTCCGACTCCGAGAACAGTGATATACAGAGAAGTTAAGCATTTCAAGAAATGGGTACCTTGGATAATCCCGACTTTTGTAATTGCCAACATTGTTTTGTTCATTATTACCATGTATGTCAATAACTGTCCAAAAAACTCTGTCTCTTGCCTTGCTCGTTTCCTGGGTAGGCTATCCTTTCAGCCCTTCAAGGAAAACCCACTTCTAGGCCCTTCTTCTACTACGTGAGTTCTATTTTTTTTCTTCCCTTTTTTTAGTAGTTTTTTATATTTAAATTGCTAAGTAACGGTTGTTAATGGGTTTAGGTTGCAGAAGATGGGGGCTTTAGATGTGAATAAAGTGGTTGATGAACACCAGGGATGGCGCCTCCTCACCTGCAATTGGTTACATGGAGGAGTTTTTCATTTGTTGGCAAATATGTTGTCACTTTTAGTTATTGGCATTCGGCTTGAGCTAGAATTTGGATTTGGTATGTGTTTCAAACCTCTTTTGCCTCCATATTATAATGCTAATTTGGCAATAGCACTACTAATTTAAGATCACCTGGAAAATTATGTCTCCGTAATCTTGTGAATATTAAAAACAAGCAGGCTGTGGTTAATTTTATAAGAATTTCAATGGACAAATGGCAAGGTGTGGATGGGTACTTTGACTATTATTTCTTATTGTAAGTAGCAGAATATGACTTTTTTTTTTTTTTTAACTCAGCTTAGCCTTATTTCCAAAATTAATTGGAATTGGCTATATGAATTTTTTTTTCGCTTTAAATGATTTCGGGCTATCTATTATGATAGATGGTTTTTTTTGTTAGGAAAAAAAAAATCTTACTCAATATCAGTGTTTGCATGAAAGGAACAGAACAGAAACACTTCGAAAGGAATAATGAAATAGAAAGAAGCTACTGAGAAAGTCTTCAGAAGCAAGGTTGAGTTTCCAGATGTAGGTTGGAAATGGGTTAAGTTACTTGTGAGCTATTTGGATTCTTGTCTCAAGACATTGGAATTAAAGGAGTTAAGCTTGAACTCGAGTAGCTCTAGTAATGAGCTGAATGTGAGTTCTAGTATTATAATACTTGAACTTGAGGTGCTCACAAGGCTAAATGAGGGTTTTTTTTTTTTTAATAATCTTAAATATACTTTATGATATATTATATTTAAATAACAACTATAATATTTATCATTTTACCCTGTAACCCTAACAAAAACACAATGCCAATTTCATCTTGAACTTGAGTTAGTTCGAGCTTTAATTCACAATTACTTAAAAACTTTACTTCAATTTTTAATGATAACTAAGTCGAGTCAACTTGATCTTGAAAATTTCAAATGCTACATTGAGTTGAGTTTGATTTTCAAAAATAAAAGCTCAGTTGAGCTCAAGCAGTGTACTTTATTAACTTTTCTTGTGTCAATTGCACCCCTACTCACTCAAATTATAACTGTGGAAGTTTTAAGTATGACAAGGAAATAGATAAATTTACGATTAGTCAAATGCTTTATTCAGATTTAGCTAATCATTTTGATATGCAGTCTTCTGATTACTGATCAGCATATAGCCTAAGGGTTATATGAAGTGTGTTGTTGTTCAAAACCACAATATCTAATATCTTCAATGGTAGTTTGCGTTTTGTGTATTCTAATTCATCATTTATTTTGGGCTTTAGGCTGTCATCCAATTATTATTTTCATTGTTTTTGCATTATTAGTAGTATGGTCATAGGCTCAAACATAATGGTTTACAATGCAACATTTGTCTCATGTTAATTTCCTTTTCATTTTATTCGTTCTTGATCTCTCTTTTAGTTGTCTATCTAGACATATCTATATCTGGAACTGTTGTTTTTCTTTCCTTTTATTGTACTTGTTAAAAGGTTTCAGGTCTGTATTAGGCCACATTGCTCCAAATAGTTTTCTTTTGGATCTCTTACATTGCTTTTTTATTGCTCTTCACAAAAATTGCAAATCTGTTGAGCCATAAGGGGTAGGTCTGTGATGTGGCCTGAAATACCATTCATGATACTCTGTGCACAAATTTTTTCAGTGATCACCATGTTTCAATCCCTAATATAGTTAAAAAATGCATGCTCATGATAAATTCTGACACAATCTTAGATTAATACTTTTCCCATATTTCTGTTTGTCACTTTACAGTTAAGATTGGATTACTATATGTCATCTCTGGATTTGGTGGGAGTTTGTTGTCAGGTCTTTTTATCCAATCAAATATCTCTGTTGGTGCTTCTGGTGCCCTTTTTGGGCTGCTTGGAGGCATGCTCTCAGAACTCATCACTAATTGGTCAATATATACTAATAAGGTACTTTTTATGTTACTTCTGATTGAGCTATTCTTTACCAAAATATTAGTGGCTTGCCAGTTACTTACATGGTTGATCTAATTAAAAATTCCCTATGCAAGTTCAGGTAGCAGCTTTCACTACTCTCCTGATCATCATTGTGATCAATTTAGCTGTGGGGATTCTACCACATGTTGACAACTTTGCCCATATTGGAGGCTTTCTTTCTGGTTTCTTTCTTGGTTTTGTATTCCTGATCCGCCCACAGTTTGGATGGGTTAGCCAAAGACACACTCCTCTTGAATATAACCCAGCATCAGTTAAATCTAAATACAAGACATATCAGTGCATATTGTGGATCATTTCTCTTGTTGTTATCATTGTTGGGTAAGCACTTCCTGGCAGATTATGTTTCCTTGTTCAGATTAATCCTAAGAGAATTATTTTTAAGAAGTGGAAAGGAAAAGGGACATTCTGGACTTAATGACCTAGTATTACAAGAATTTAACTTATTTTACAGAAAGATGATCTCCCATAGTCTATTTGATGATTCCTCCTTTATCTTTTATCCAATCTTGTTTTCTTTAGTTGTAGTTCCAGTGCTCAACATATCTTATATGTGTTTTGACCTTGATAAACTAAACTAATTTTGACAGGTTTACTATTGGATTGGTAATGCTCCTCCGTGGTGTTGATGCAAATGACCATTGTTCATGGTGTCATTATTTGTCTTGTGTACCTACTGCAAGGTGGAGCTGCAACACTGATCTTGCTTCATGCTTGGTAAGTACTGTTAAGAATGTTAATACTCCTTCCCTTCCCCTCATTAAATCTATCCCACATAGGGCTGAAACAGGGAAGGTCTTGGGCATTTAAAGCAGGGGGCTACACTCACCTAATGGGTTAGCCTTTTAGGATGAGACCTGCACATGACGCCATGCTCCCCACACTGCATTCACGTTAATTTAGTTATGCTCTATTGCTATATTATTTCCATTTCTAAAATTGGACCAGTTGTTGATTGGATTAAAGAGATGGTTTAATTACTAAATGCTCAAATGGTTGGTCGGATTAAAGAGGCTGGTTTAACCCTGTGCACACATTACAATGCACGATGTTATTCTTAATTTGGTTGGAATCTTGTGATTACTTTTAGCCAATGATCCTTGTAGATTGTGCTGTACTAATTCTGCAAGTCCCCAAGATTTTGATATTGATTGATTTGGTCAGAAGCGAGAGTCTGAACTTTTTTTTTTTTTTTTTGTCACTTACATTTTGTGCAAACACGGTGTATGTTCATGTCAAACATACAACTGAAAAGGATTATTTGTTTACTTTTTAATTTATCTGTCATACTAAACCACCTTTGATGGCTTAGGCTGAAGTGGCGACTGACCAAAGTCAGTGCCAGTTTCATTCATTAATGGAGGAATAAGATCCTTCATCTTAAAGATAAATAAAATATTCGTTGCAGATAACGGTGAAAGTTTTTTAGGCTATTAAAAAAAATAGTTCGATGCTGCGAACTTCTTTTATGGAGAAGCAACTACATGCTGTACTAGTAAACTTAGACTTATTTTTCTAAGACTAGGCTTTGTCATTATGGGATTCCAATTTTTTATTTTTAAAATTGCTTGGGATAAGATCTTAGCAGAGCTAAATCCTGGAAAATTACATCCACACCCTTCTCTTCACAAAGAGGATTTCTCCATTGGGTCCAACAATTAAGGGATTTTGACAGCTGGGTAGATACCACTAACATCAAATACATGATCTGGTGGGTTGTGGTGGAGTTTAGGTGAAGGCATATTAGGATGCACAGTTCTATTTTCTTCTGACTAGAGAAAAAAACGCTTGAATTAGTCAAGTTAATATTGAAGAACTTATTCTCATAAACTTAAATAAAAGGAAAAAAAAAAAAGGTAAAAGAAAGGTTAATGTTGGAGGAGCTTGATCTAGGAGATTTTATGACTCGTGAATTATTTTTATTGTTGTTTGTAATGGCCTATTTTGTGAAACTCTTGTAATTTTCATTCTTGTATGTATCGTGGATGGTACAGTGGCATATTGGTTTCATGCATTAGATGTTCTTCTGTTAGTTGATCAATAGTGAAGACATAACAAGAGGAACAAGCATGAAAATGCAACTTACCTGTACTCCGCCTCGACAAATAACTTAACAAATCCATGTTTGCGCATTGATAATTATTGAATGTATTTCTGATAGCTGTAATACGTGGTTAGTGCTATGTGAGTTTGATGTTTGTGAATGTGTTGTTATTGCAGTCTACTCAAATGGGCAGCCAGCTAAATTTGACATGCACAACCAATGGAAAATCTGGCATATACACATTGCCAGGTGCAACAAATTCTCAGATCAAAGGATTGTGTACTCAGCTCTGCCATTGATTTTTGTAAATTGACTTGGATGGATTTGTTGATTTCTTGTGTAATTATCACTTGGTGTACTAGATTATTAATTAATTAATATCTTTTATTTATTATTTATAATAAATAAATAATAGATGGGTAGAGTATTTTCCAATTAATTTGTGTATTATGTTTTATCTTAATATATATACCTTATAATTTAATACATTATATTAAATTTTGATATTAATAATATATTATATATTATTTATTGATATATTGTTAGTGTAATAATAAATAATATATTAAAATAATATTAATTTTTCTGTAAAATTATATTTTATTTATTTACTGTAAAATACGATTTGCACTTGAGAACAATAAAATTAAAAAATTAGCTAAAAATTAAAAATTTTAGTTTTATAGTATTATCGAAACACCATAAGTATAGTTTCAATCCAATTTTAATTAGATCAAAACTGATAATTGAATTTCAATTCTAATTCAACAATTTAAAGGAATTGAAAAATAATAAGCTCTAAGAATCAAGGTCTGTAGTTGTAACATCCCACATCCATTATGGAAAAATAATAGAAATGATTTATACAGTGAAATTAGTTACTATTTAAATTAGTTATTATTTAAATAATTTAAATTAACTGATTTAGGCTGGATTCAGCCATAAAATAACATTATCAACAAAGCAATTTTAACATTTTTTTTTTCCAACAAAAGCCAATAGGTCCACTAACGGATTTTCTTCACTGGTTAAATGTATCTCCCGCACACTCAATCTCAATAGTCAATACAACAAATCGTTGCTCTACTTCTTCTCGTTGCCGCTGCTCCAATTTCGGGTTTCGGCCCTAGATTTTTCGGTGCGAGTTGCCGTTTGGCAGTCATGGCAATGTTAGAAGATGTTCGGTTCACAGTCTCGTTGACAGCGTCATGGAAGAACTCGCAGCTTTTCTCAAACGCAAGAGAGTTTCTCTGCTATTAAGTAATTTCCAATTTACGCTTCTTTAATTTTCGTTATCTTTGCTCTGTAAGAAAGAAATAATGAATTATTGGTATTTTAGATATGCATGCATTACAAAGAATTTTGTGGTTTCCTCAAGCTTATTAGATACTGGGTTTTAGGAAGAGGAAACAGCTTTGATGATAATGGGATCCACTTCATCTATCCTCAGGGAAGGGGATGACTATGAAATGTGAACTTTAACTTGAAGTTCATTTGTTAATATATTGTAATTTCATTTTGGCTGCATATTGGATTTATAGTCAAGTGAATTTGTACAGATTAACTAGAAGTGGAGAGCTTCTGGATGATAAACTGGTAAACCAGCCACTTGAGAAAGGGTTGTTGCTGGAGTTCAAGAACAGGGTACTGCTGGCAGTAGTACAGAGACCTGATGGAAAGAAGAATTGGATGGTGTATGATCAGGTTCTAGTAGAAACAACTAATGCGGCATGTTGAATAGGTTGCTAGGTGTTGAAACTTGGTGTTTCTTTTCTTATCTGCTTAAAGGGTAATCAAATTTTCGTTAGTCTTTTTTCTTTTTCTCCCTTTTATATGGCAGAAGGGTGGAATGTCCTCTATTAAACCGCAACAAGTTACATATATTGTTCTGGGTGTTGAAAATTTTGATCACACAGAGATCTCAAGCTTTATGTGGTAAAATGCTAAATGTTAATCATCATTATCATCAAAGCTATGTTTAGTGCACTAATTATACCGAGAAAATGAAGAGAAATTAAATAAGAGAAATGAAAGAAAATAATTTTAAATTTTTTTTTTTGAATTTTTTATTTATATAACGAATAAAATAAAAGGAAATTTATCATTCTAACATGATAAAAGAGAAATAATGAATAAAGAAATAAATATTTTTATAATTTTCATTTTTTATATTTTTTAAGTTTTGCCATTTCTCTTTAAATTGGAGAGAGATTTTTTTATTCATAAAATTTAAATGTGAAAATATAATCTTCTCTGGTTTCTTTGCTTTTCTCTTCTTTCTTAGCTAAAAATAAAGAAATTTATATCCATTTTCTTTCTTATTTTTTATTTTCTCTCCATTTTCATCAAAAACAAAAATAGCCTAAATATCACGTGCAAAGCACATTGTTTGATTGAAGAGATGTAAGGTCAATTACTTATGCCCAGGTGGAGTTTCAAGCGTCTGCATGGGTGTCTGTGGGAATGCATATAGGAGATAGAGATTGTTAAAGTTTAAAATTGAGGTAGCTACACTACTACCATACGAAAAAAAATTATAGTTATGACAAATTTGGTACTATTGTTAATTGTATTGAGGGGAGATTTTATATTAAAATTGCAAGTTTTAGAAATGCTTTTATTTCTAAAGCTGAATTTTATAGTAGATATCATATTTCTGAAGTTTAATCTATAAAAATTATATTTATTGTAGATGTTTTATCATATTGAATATCTCCATATAATTTTCACGAGACCCACCTCACAAGATCTTGCCTGAAACAAAATCCCAGTCAATAATTTCTCTCTTGAGTTTCCCATGGCTTGAAATTGAAGTATGCATGTGAAAGGTGCATTGGTGGGGGAAATTTAGGATTTTGTGTATTGATTATAAGCCTCATACATGTGCTTTTTGTGTGTTCACAATTACACTTGAGCAATTGATGAACTTGCTGCATTGATCATCTGGTAGGCAATAAGTACTCATTACATATATAATATTTCTACCAGAATTTGAGGTATGGCTGTAACTGCTTTGGCTACTTTGGGACTCATTAAAGGTGGTTGGATTAGTTATTTTGGAGATTTGAATCTTTAATATAATGTCAGATTATTAGTTTAATTGATCACAATACTTAGGTCTATTTTTATTTTTATTTGAATCTTTATCTTTTTCTATGTAAGCACTTAGCACATAATTAACTATTATAAATTATTCTTATTTGGATAAATAATTAGCGTTTAAATTTTTAATGATTAATTTAAGATAATTTAAATTATGAAAGATCTGACCACAAATATTTAATTTTTTCAATTACTAGTTGTCAGCAATTAATAAACTGAATATGCTCAGACTCAAAAAATTGATTGTTTTACCTATTTTACAAGGTAGATATTCAACTGGGAAACTACTGTGCTTTGGCTACATTGGAATCATGAAAGATAGTTGGAGTTGGTTGGTGCGGTAGAGTGACTGCCAATCTTTTAGTAAATCTAGGAGGCTGATTCCATGTCTACTCTGGGCGATGACCCATGACCCATGAGTCCATTTTACAATAAAAACTGAAATAGCTGAATTTCTTAGAAGACAACTAAATTGAACCAAATTGCGAAAGAAACCGAATCAAATTAAATAAAAATAATGAAAAAATGATTAAAAACAGAACAAAAAATAACTGAAATTATAAAAAAAAATTATATCAATGTGTGTAAATTTTTATGATTACGTTAATATATATATATATATATATTTCTAATATTTTGATTTTTTCCCATAAAAACTAAATCCAAACCAAATTAATGAAATATACCTATAAAGAATTTTTTTTAATATATCAAAAATTCTTTACAAATGGTTAGGATTGAAACTCTTAATCTCTTATATTATGAGATATGTACTCCGTGATTGAACTATTCATTTAATTGTAAGGCAGTCTTGAATTGAGTCAACAAGAATTCATCAAATATATTCAACTAGATTTGAGAATTTAATTTTTAATTGAAGTTACTTTGATTTGCTTTAAGAAAAAAGTTGTAACAATAAAAAAAAATGGTTAAAATATGGACTTTTTACATACATCCTTTATTAACATGAAGAACGACCAATATATAAAAAGCTAGACGGTCTAAAGCCCTATTTAGATATTTACAAAATTATTATAATGGATGCATATAATAAAGATTAATAATTAATATGATTAAAGCTTATTTCCATGGACATCCAATGGTAAATTGTAAAATTATATTACAAACAATTTAATAAGGGTAAAGAAACTGATATTTTAGTCTAGATGATAAGATATAATCATTTTAAAATATATGTCGATAAAATTTAAATTTATTAATATTAGAATTTTTCTTCTAAATATTAAAAAATTAAATTTAATATATAAACGAGTTATTTATATAATTCTATTATTGTTATTTTTAAAAAATTGTGAAATCTCAACTCTCAAATTTAGATTTATACATAAATGTTTCACTTGCTTGTAAAATCTACATTATTATTACTTGTAAGCATATGCTTTGTATGATGGAAATCAAGAGTAATATGTGGGAAAAAAAATTATATCTTATAGTATTTTTTTTATGCAAAATTACATTCAAGAGTATTAATAATGAATGAAAAAATTATATGCAACAATACTTAATTATTTAAATCTCACTGAAAGCAATTATAAGAAGTACTTATGTGTTAATGCAATTATGTTTCTTGTAAGATAATTTTCTTTTATATATTGTTGTTACTTGTTACATTAAACATATTTCTATGTTATCTTCCATTTGAAGGGAATATTAACTATTACTTTAATTAATGAAGTTAATTCCTTGCTTCTCCATTACATGTGTTTAACATGTTCATTAATTAGGTATTCAATACTAATTAAATTAAAATGATAATATAAACAAAGAGTGAAATTGGATTCAATTAATTAGAAACAAAAATTAATGGGTTTTGAATGATGAGGTGAGTGAGTTGATGTGGTATCATGCATGGATATATACATTAAAAAAAATTATTCTAAATGATGATATGATTGTAATTTGGTGATGAACATGTTTACCTGAATTGTGGAAAAGATACTATAAAATTTGAAAAAAAATTATTAAAAAAAAAAAAAAAAAGAAGTGGGAAGAGGAAAAGGGGAAGATCACATGGATGTACAATAGTAGAAATTTGGTGGGTCATGAAATTAAGTCACATTTGGTGTCCCTCTTGTCTCCTCTGACAAGGTCTAAGATCACATGCTCATCTTCTTGTTTTCTTCAGCCCCCATGCACCCTTGCTCCTCCTTTCAATGGCATCTCTCTCTCTCTCACACACACACACATTTGAGAGAAGTTTAATTATTTACTAATTTGTTAATATTTTTTGTGCTTAAGTTATTTTTACTAATAAGATTACGAGTTAACTAGTTTAATGTTATGATAGAAAATTACTAATTTTAGATTAAAAATAAAAGATAATTTTTCATTTATTTTTTATGGGTTTAAAATTAATTATGAGTTAAAACTTCAAACAAAATTAAGTTTAAACTCATTAATTGAATAGTAATTATCGTATATTAACCCAAAAGAATTATTTTTTATTTTTATCCAAAATCAATTATTTGTAATAGTAAAGTGAAATTTATCCAAAGTTTAAGATGATTATTTTATGCAATATTATTGCAATCCACAACAATCTATCCCTAATCAATTAAAAAATATATATATATTTAAAAATATTGGTTTATAATCTTTTGATTTGATTTTAATCAAAGTTTTTTTTAGTTCAAACATTATAAATGAAATTAAACAAATTTAAAAGTCGAATTTATAATATCTTAAGGCATTAATTAATTTTTGTTTTATAGTTAAACCAAAATTTATAAATGAAATTAATTTAATTTAAATAGAAAATAAATTTAAAAATTAAATCTGCGACTTCCTAACATCTCACCTTTTATATTACCGCTAAACAAAAATTTCATTCACCGATACAAAGTTAATTAATTATTATATAATTCTAACATTCATCATGCAATGAAATGTATAGTTTCAAAGAAACGTGGAAGCCCTTTTGCCTGTTTATGGACTCCATGTAATGTGTTAGCATACATGCATGAGAAGCTAAATAAAATTTCCAATCTCTTCTCTTTTTTAATTAAAAACATGTATTAAAAAAAAAAGTCAAAATCAGAAGCAAACAATTAAAATTTGATTAGTCTAGAAGCCCTAATTAGTCAACAGGGAAAAGCCAGAAATATGGAGCATCAAGAACCAATGCATGTTACCATATATTCCATTAAATTAATAATTGTTTAATACATTTTAGTTTGGATCCGTAATATTCCATGTATAAAACCAACAAGAGTAAATGTAGTGCATAAATGAATTTTGATTAACTATTATATGTAAAATTATTTAATTATAAGATAATAATTAATTATTAACAAATCATCTCAAATATCATCAATCCACATGTTTTATATTTGAAAAATGGAATTTTTTTATTGATATTGTTCAAGAATTAATAAAGAAATATGATTAATTGAAAAAGGATATAAAATATTTAAACATATCATTTTTATTTTAAATTAATTATCTAAAAATTGAATATAGAGTATGAATTAATTTATTGGCACTCAATTATTTTATTCAATTGAAAATACATGCCTTGTTTATCATAATGCATTTTCTTTGAGTAATCTCATTATGACGGAGATTTATCATTTAATTGTTTAGTTATAATTATTTTAATTATAATAATATCTAATATATTAATATGTACAGTGTGTTTGTATTGTTAATATAAATTAACAGTTTAGTTGTTTAGAATTCTATTTATATAAATTTCTTAATTTTAGTATGAATTGTTTTAAATTTATCCATAATATAATTCTATTCCAATTTAAAAGTTTTTAGTAATTTTAATTATATATTAATTAATACGTGAGAGGCAAATATTTCACAATAAAAATACTACAGTCGCTTGATAAATAAATAAGCGAGCCACCGACGGTCGCTTGATAAATAATATAACTGTCATATTATGGAGAATCCCTGTGCCCATCAAGTGGTACGGAATTTAAATTATATATTTTTAAGTACCTATGCATTTATTTAGTCTTAGAGAACAATCCATTGATTAAATTATATAAATATATGCTTTTTTTTTTTTTATTTTAATAAAAGTTATATCTTTAAATATTCAGCTTGGTTCTTTAAACCAACTACACCTAATATTTACAAATGTCCCAATGTTTGGGAGGTACATTTCATGATGATAGTTTTTTTTAATTAATTCTAAATTTATCAGGTTGTATCATTTATCTTATTATATGTTTCATTTTTTATTTCACTTATATTTTTTATTCATCATATTACCTATAATAAAATAAGATAGAGAATATTAACTATTAAATTCATGTCCTATTTTATCCTTTATTATCTGCATTCAAAAGACAGAGTACTCCTAATGAAAATTACTGATTTGAAAAATGAGATTTAATCATAGAATTCCAAAAAACTACTAAGTGTGAATTAACCTTAATGTATGATACTAAATTTATTTTATATTTTTACTTGAGTTTTGGGGTTATTTTATTTTATTTATTTTTTATAATAATTTTTTGTTAGATCTGAAAATGATAAAATACTGGCAAATTTGTTGATTGCTTAATTTTGACTTTTCTTAGAAGAGATCAAATAATTTATGGCAAAGTTATATGCTAATCGTAAGTTAATTCAATTCAAAACTGACTTTATTTGTTATATATTTGGTGTAAAATAAATAAAGTGGAAGGCAAGCTCACGTGGTATAGAGAAGCATTCATGTGGATGGGGAAAGAGTACATAGGTTGCTGTTGTGTTGGGGAACAACACTCTTAATTCTCTTCCTCACGTTACCGATTCTCTGGATCTGCTTCGTCGGTGCCTACGACTTCTTTTATTTTATTTTTTAACATAAATAAAGTGATTAGTTATAAGTGTTTAATTTGTAGGAAGTGTTTTTTCTTTTACCAAATTACCATTGAAAGATGCTTAGGACGTTAATCATTAATTTTGATATATTTCTTCCTTTTAAAAAAATTTTGAATTTTTATATATGAAAAATATAATAAGAAATTGCAGGAGATTACAAAAATTAATAATAATATATCATATATTAGTATTTGCGCCTTTTTCTGGTATATAATTAATTGATTTCACACCTCAAAAAAAAAAAAAAAAATGTTACCCATCATACTAACACCTAAAATTAACTATAGGATGCAGATTTGTTATTAAGTTCAAGTCACAAGAAGTAAAATTTGAAAACGCTTAAATTATTTATGATGGTTGAACATAAGTTATGTAATGTACTTGTGCAGTATATCAATATATATTATTTTTTTTATTTAACTCAACAGAAATTTAAATTCGAGATTTTACATTAGGCCTAGATATAAGTCAAGAGGAGGAAGAAAGGAATATGCCTAGGATTTGCAAGAGCCAAATCAACATAGAAGGCTTGTACGAAGATTGACCTGATATTACATTTGCTACTCAACAACTCAGTCAATTTATGAGCTCACTAAGGGTTACTTACTTGGAAGCAACTATCCATACTTTAAGACACACTTAAAAGTGTGTCCATCTGTAGGCCTTTCTTTTCCTTCTTCCAATTCTTTTCACCTAACAACTTAAGCAGATGCAGGCAACTTGCCCTTTAACCAGGAAATCTATTACAAGTTACAGCATTCTTCTTGGCTTATCTTTCATTTCCTAAAAAATAAATAAGCAAATCACTATTTCAAGATTCTTAATTGAGGCTGAATACAGGAGCATGACACAAACAGTGTGTGAGCTTCAATATGTCTCATATTTGCTGCAAGAATTTAATTTTCCTCTTCAGTTGCCAATTCCATTGTACTGTGATAACCAAGTTGCTTCCATATAATTGCTCACATAGTGTTCCATGAAACGACAAAACGTATGGAAATTGATTTCTATGTTGTAATAAAAAATAAGAGCAAGGAATGATTCATTCAGTCTCACCACATTCCTTCTAAAAGTCAGTCAGCATATTTCTTTACTAAATCTCTTTCTGCTGCAGCTTAGACTTCTCTTTTGTCAAAGATGAGACTGATTTTTCATCAGTCTCTACATTGAGAGAGAATGTAAAGATGTAATTAGTAATTTATATATTAGGTAAATGTAAATATCAGCTTATGTAAATATTTTGTTAGGTTGGTTCAGTTCGTTGGTATGTTAGTTAATGGTTAATAAATGAGTTGACATTACTTAATGAGCTGGCAGTATTCCAGTCTTCTTTATTGATAGATGTATACATAACTTGTATATTGTAATTGTTAGATGAGGAATATATAATTCCCAATTTTCTCTATTTAGGTTTTGTGTTTTTGCTCTTATTCTCAGAAGCTTCATCAACCTCCATTATTGTGGTTCTAAGCTTTACATGCTTTCGCGAGATCTTGGCTGGAGCCAAGGATTGCAGAAGCTTTGACTATGAGAGAATCATTAAGTTGGATTAAATCTTTACAGCTGTCCAATATAATATTAGAATCGGATGCTCAGGCTGTAGTAAATGTTGTTTATGGCTTGCAGAAGATAACCTCACCTTTTGGTTTGATTATTGAAGATTGTTGTCTAAGTAAGAAAGAAATTTCTAATTTAATTATCAAGTTTGTTAAGGGATATTTAATGGCGGATCTGGGATTTTAAATGAGGAGAAAAAAATTTATATAAGTATAAAATTTAATTATAAAAATTTTTAAAATTAGAGAGATAAAAATAAAAATTTAAGAAAAAATCTAAAAAAATTAAAACTTTTGGAGAACAAATATAAAAAAAATTAAAAATTATAGGTATAAGATTAAAAAAAAAAATTATGAAATTAAAAAGTCACCTATAAAAAATTTTAGAGTTAAAAAAGATAAAAATTAAAATTAAAAGAATAAATATGAAAAAATAAAAAATTAATCTCTTATATATAAATATATATAATTAATTGTAATATATATTTAAATATGTAATTCAATTATGTAACTCTTTTATACATATTTATTTTGGAGGGAGGGGCCTGGACCCCATGAAGCTCCTCCGCTACTGAGGATATGTGAATCAAGTGGGTTATGCGTGGTTGACAATAACTACCGCCAAGTTTGATAGAGTTTATGAAAATAGCTTTTTATACGAAAAAAAATTCTAATCCTAAAAATGGTATTTCTAAAAATAATTAACTATATATTTGTATTTGGCAAAACACAAAATAAAAGCTGCTTATAAACTAATAATAGGTAGATTTGTTATTGTTAACAAAAGTGAATGATATTTTTATCCATTAATTTTTTAAAATCAGCTACGTGTTTAATTTAAAATTCAGTTATCTTGAAAAATTTTAATTTATAACTTATCCAAAAAGTTAAATTTTAGCTATTCAGATAATTATTTTTATTAATTTTGATATTTACCAAACACTATAAACTGAGTCAAAATCAACTTTTCATTCAAAATTCTTTTTTTTTTTTTCTATAAGCTATGCCAAACGGACACTACTGATTTTATATCAAAACTCAGCTAGTTGACACTCTGCTTCCTTTTATTTCTAAAGAGCCTTTTATTTTATGATGTCCAGTAATAATAATTTCTTATTTTCAAAACAAAATAATAATAATAATAATAATAACACAAAGAAGATATGTATACTTAAAAAAGGCCATGTGATTGAAGCTAAAGGCATATATATCTTCAACCATTTCGGTTACTAACTTGTTATCATATCCTAATGTCATGCTTAAAGATGGGTAAAAAGCAGGAGATATTATTATTAATAAGGAATGAATAGGCGAAGCCAAAGTCTTTCTAATTCAATAAAATATTTAAACATTGCTTTAAAAAATATATATTTAAACACTATATATGGGAAAAGAAAAGAAATCTTTAATAAATCTAATTTCCAAGATGCCTTTTTTTTTTATCAAATTGGAATTCAAGTTGGCCTTGGGTCTGAGCCTCATCCAACAAAGTTAACATGGATTTGCCCATGTGTGTGGGGCCACATCCACATGTATTCCTATTTTTGTTGCTCTCTCTATTCGAACCATGAAAAAAAAACTGATCATAGGATCTTAGCCATGGTGGATTCTTTTTAATCCATTTTCACAAAGTTATGTCATAAATAAATATAATAAATGAATTCATAAAAAAAAGCTGATGATAAAAAAGTAAAAAAAAAAAAAAGTAAAAGTAAAAAATTTATGAAAAAAGGATATCGAGACAGAGAGAGAGGTGAAAACAGCTACAGCAAAAAGCAGTAGTTACATTGTAATATAATAAAATTTTGAGACCCTCTGTTTTCTCTTTTGATTCTCCTCATAGCTCTGACCTCGCTTCTCCATATATATCCCCACCTTCTTCCCGCTTTCCTCATTCGCTTCCAACTCCCCCCCCCCCCAACACACACACACACCCAAAAAAAAAAAAAATAAAATTGTGTACTCTCTTCTCTCTCTCTCTAATTCACAAATCACAATGGCTCATCTGGATATGCTATGCATTGTATCTCTGCTATCGCTGTTTTTAGTTGCCAACGCAAGAATCCCTGGGGTTTACTCCGGTGGGCCGTGGGAGAGTGCTCATGCTACTTTTTATGGTGGTAGCGATGCCTCTGGAACTATGGGTACGTGGGTTTTCTTCTTTTCTGGATCTAGTGCCTTCTTTCTTTTTTTGTTCTGTGTTTTTCCTTTCAAATGAGAATCTCTGCTTTATTTTCTTCATTCGGGAAAAACCAGCTTTAAATCTCGCATTTTGATGAACAAGTAAATCACAATAATTTTGATTTCTGGTCTAAAATTTTCCATTATGGTTGCAAAATGATGTGTGTTCCTCTGTTTTTGTCTGTTAAACTTACAGTGTTCTTTTTAGATCTGCCCATTATACAAAAACCCACCAGTGGTTCTCTAATTTGCATGTCAAATCAAAATCAAACTCGATTTCTCTGTTTATGCCTCGTCCATAAACACTAATCCCTTTCGCTTTTTTCCATTAAACACTACTAATCTGCCAATGATTTACGTGCAGGCGGTGCTTGTGGGTATGGGAATCTGTACAGCCAAGGGTATGGAGTGAACACAGCAGCACTAAGCACAGCACTCTTCAACAATGGCCTGAGTTGCGGTGCTTGTTTTGAGATCAAATGCGCAAACGAACCCAAATGGTGCAATCCTGGTGACCCTTCCATCTTTGTTACCGCCACTAACTTTTGCCCTCCAAACTACGCTCTGCCCAGCGACAATGGTGGCTGGTGCAACCCACCCCGTCCCCACTTCGATCTCGCCATGCCCATGTTCCTCAAGATAGCCGAGTACCGTGCCGGAATAGTACCCGTCACTTTCCGCCGGTGAGTACCCTAAACATAAAACATCTCTATACGTTTATTGCTTTATCTTGCACTTTTTGTGGGTCATATTCCGGTCCTTTAATTTGTTGGATTCTAGTCGTTTTTGTTTTGCTTAAATGTGCTTAAATGGTACAATTCAGAATTTTGGGTTTTTATTTTGTTTACACATTTACATTATTTTGATATTTGTTAGTTTATAATTGACGAAAGTCATTTTTATTATTTTCCTAGAAAACAAACATTCCATTTACTTTACCTGCTACATTTTTCTCGGGAAACAAACGGGTCCTCAAAAGAATAAGCGTAATGGCTAATCGCTGGCAGATAATCATCTGATGATCCTTTTACCCATAAAAAACGAACGAAATCCGTGGTTAACTTTTTGGCTCTGTAGTCCCTTTACAGGGATTCTTCTCCTGCACGCACAACAAATATGAAAAGACATGAAAATCCTTACTTTTTCATATCTATTGCAATAGCCCATTGTCATTATTACAGAAAATCAAAATAAGAGAAATAATTAAGTAGGACTTTGGGCATTGGTGTGTCGTAAAGTAAGAGATTTTCGTTTTATCTAATAATTTTTTTTAAATATAATAGTAAAAGGCTCGGAAAATAGGAAAGGGATAAAAAAAAAAAAAAAAAAAAAAGACAAATTAAGTCGCATGAAAGTCCCACACGTGCGGTACTATTGGTTAAATTAATTAATTAAGTAATATTTTTTTCATTTATTTTGCAGGATACCTTGCAGGAAGCAAGGGGGGATCAGATTCACAGTGAACGGTTTCCGTTACTTCAATTTGGTTCTAATCACCAACGTTGCAGGTGCAGGGGATATAGTGAAGGTGAGCATTAAGGGAACAAAAACAGGGTGGTCAAGTATGAGCAGGAATTGGGGGCAAAATTGGCAATCAAATGCAGTACTTGTGGGCCAGGCTCTTTCATTTAGAGTCACGGGCAGTGATAAGCGCACATCAACTTCATGGAATATCGCACCACCAAATTGGCAGTTTGGTCAGACCTTCGCGGGAAAGAATTTCCGAGTCTGATATGGTTTTTGCCCTTCCAATATTTAAATTTTTTTTTCTATTTTTTTTACTATATATGTTATAATTATTGCAAATGTTTTTCCCGCCTTCAATTTTCCTTAATTTTCTCGGGAAAATTTGAAGTGGGCGTGTGGGAAAGTAAAGAAAAATTAGATATTTGGGGAGGGGGGGATTTTTGGTAGAGGAAAGTGAGTGGGCGTACGTCTATGGTTAAAAAAACTTTTTATCTTTATATTATGGATTTTGTGGGTTGTTTTTTTATTTAAATTTTACTGTGTTAAAGAACCAGTAATGAAATGGTTTCTTATAATTGGGGGCTGAAGCGGCTGCAGCAAGGAAAATATGTAGCCCGCAGCTTTGTTTAATTATAAGTGTTTTTATTGTCTGTCGCTGTAATGCTTCAATATTTAATGATAATTTTGGTACTTTTAATGGTTATTTGCTGCCTGTTCTATGTAATATATATATATATATTTCTGTCAAACTTGTGGTATTAAAAATTTCTTTAAAACTGAAAATTAAAAAAAAAAGATTGAAGATTGATCTCACTCCATGGAAAAAATATTTTAAAGTTTTTAAGACTAAATATATAAAATATGACATAAAATTGAATTTTTAATAATAATTTAAATGATAACGAAAGATGGTACAATTGTATTTTTCTTTCAAATGGTAGAACTATAGGAGGGAGGGGGGGAGGGAAACAGAAACTTGATGTCATGTGCAGTTGAGGGTATTAATAGCAATAAACACTTTTATCAAGTTGGCTGGGGGTTGAGGGGGCTGTTATTTTTTACACAGCAGTCCCTCATGTAATTAATTTTAATTATTTAAAAAATTTCAAAAAAATTTTAAAAAATTATATTTTGATAGTGTTTGATGTAATGAATCTATTGATATATTTTTCATTCTAAACAAAAATCATTTGAACTGCTAAAAATGTATTAGAAATACGTTAAATCTAGACCGTTAAATATAATATATAAATTTTTTAATGCATTTTTAACAGTTCAAATGATTTTTGTTTATAATGAAAAATATATCAATAGATTCATTGCATCAAACACTATCAAAATATAATTTTTAAAAATTTTTTAAGTAGTTAAAATTAATCACATGAGAGGCTGCTGTGTAAAAAAATACAGCAACCCCCCTCAACCCGTTCGCTAAAGAAAGAAATTGTGCAATTAGACCCTTCCTCTCCCCCTTGTCGGTAGATGCTCAGAACTGCATGTGCTACTCTTTCTACTTATCTACTGGAATTAACAATTTGCCTAAAATAATAAAAAAATATATTTTAATTAATTTTTAAATGTAAAATACGTAAATTTTTCTTAAATTTAAATAAATTACAGAATTAATAAAAAGTATGTATAAAAATTATAAAATTTATTAGTTAAATTTAAAATAGATAATAATAATTTGTAATAGATTTGTAAATTGTTTCAAAAAATACCTTCACCCTCCATATGAAAATCATTAATAATAATTTTTAATATTTACTTGAATTTAAACTGTTTTAATATTTTTAAATTTTTAGTATATTAAATAATAAAATGAAATTATAATTAAAATATTGCATTTTGTTCTGATTTTAAAAGTAAATGACATAAAATAATTCCATTTTCTAAAAAAATTGAAATTATATCTAAAAATATTTTTTCAAAAATACGACATATACCAAAAAACAGTTAAAATAGAAAAAAAATCATAACATTGAAAAATAAAATAAAAAAAAGAGTATATTTGTGTAATATTTTCAAATTTTTTCCATGAGAATGGGCCGGGTTGAAATGGGCTTTCTATCAAATCAAGCAAAGCCCATACTTAAAATTAAAACACCAAAAAATAAAAAAATACGATACTACAAATATCACGCCGTCTGTGGGGATCGAACCCACGACCACGTGGTTAAAAGCCACGCGCTCTACCTCTGAGCTAAGACGGCTGAACGTTTAAGGAAGACTAAATTAAATATTTATTTAATCTAATTATTTTGACTATTGATAATTGGTGATTGATAAATTTGTAAATGAGCAAAATCATATCATCGTGATTGAAATTCTTTTATTTATATATTATTTGAGCTCAAGCCGAGTTCAAAGTTAATATCAAATTTAAAAAATTTTTAAAATTAATTTGTTAAATTTTTTGTAAGTTTAAACTTATTTATTAGCCTATTTAATTATTAATTTTAATATATATTTTTTTATATTGTAATAATATTTTATCTCAATATTATATATTAATAACTATTTTATATGTCAAACTCTATTTATATTTAATAATAATTATTCAAATATTATTATATTAATTATTTAATTTTCATAATGTAATTATATTAATTACTTTCAATTGTGCAGTTCACAAACTTGCGTGCTTCCGAGTTGTGCCTTGTGTATTAACAAGTTACTGAATTAGTTTTGCAAGAATTGCAAATATTCCAGCTTCGGAGGACATCCCTTTAAACACATGGCTTCGGTAAGCAATTTTTCCGCCTTGATTCTTCAACAACCAGTTAGTAAAAAAATATAAACAAAAATTTATTTGTATCTTTTTGACATTATTATTTCAACCACTATTTAGAATATATTACAACTATTATAGAAAATAGTTTTTTTTTTCTTAATATCGGGACATAAAAATCGAGATCATAATTAAAAAATATATCGTTAACCTATGTCTCAGTGTTATCTATATGTCTCAGTGTTATCTATAGCCATATGTATAGAAAAGAGTATTTAATACTTTCAAAATAGATAAACAACCCTTCTAAATATTCATCCTACAATGATAAATTATTTAAAAAAAAGAAAAAAAAAAAAACAGGTATTCACAACTACTTCCATGATTGCTTCTCATTTCCAAGTAAGAATAAGCAATAACAAATGATTGTAATGAACCACTTTGTTACATAATAATTTCAGTACAGGCAATGAATTTGAAGCATATTTTATTTTTGTTTATTTAATACAGTGATACAGGCTAGGCTACCGGATTGAAATTCATTTTTTTTTATGTTTGCTCTAGAAAGGCTTCAACTAATTTCGCACTAATACTTGAAAAAGCATAGCCAAAGTTGGTCGAAGGGCGTGAAATGTGTACAAATGGGTATCTTGAAACCAATTTTTCAATCAGAATTGTTTTGAAATTGATTTTATCTACTATTTCAAAACTCCGTTTGAGCTCAAGAAAAAGTTCTCTTCACCGGCAATGGTTGAATGCAGTCTTCCCGCAGCCCAACCATTGTTCATAGCACCAACAGCAACTCGAGCTGGTCAACGGTAACTCGGCTTCCCTCCATTTGCTTGTCAAATTCTGGAAAACCATTTGCCTTTCCTTTCTTCTCTCTCTCGTCTCTTTCTTTCCTCAGCCAGCTTTCCACTGTTCTCTACTAGTTCATGTCATCAGCGCATTAACCATTGGAAGAGGATATAAACAGTGTAATAGATAAGAAATTATGATGTCCAGAAGAATCAACAAAATTAAAAAATTTGAGAGTTGGGCATTACAACAAACCACAAGTGTCAAATTACTAATCTCCTTGACTTTTGCCATTGGCATTGCTAACTGTAACTTCCCGAGAGCCACATACAACTGCACAAAACGAAATGATTCATATGTTGAGGACATGTATGTACACTGAAGAGCTACTGAAAGGAAACAAGAAGTACAATAAGTGTTGGCCACTTTCTAAGCCATCAAATATAAGTGTAGCATAAATAATTATGCACCTTTTTCTTCACTCTTTTCTTAAGAAACTCTGAAGGTCAGCTCTTGCCAGCACATCAAGGTCAACTGTTATCTCATCAAGAAGAAGAACAACGTAGATAAACAAGGAGGTAGATGAGACATGCTAACAAGGATATGGGGGGAAAAGAAGCCTCAGCATACGAAAATTCAATAGCTTAATAGAAGAAAACAAGATGGTAATTATATAGCAAAGGGACAACTTATAAAGATTTAAATGAGATACGATGCAAAGAAGGAAATACCTTGAATGGCTTTAGGAGACCCATGCAAATTTGCATTCTTCTTCTTTGACCATCAGAAACCTTGTGCATCCTCCATGACAGATCAATATCTAATACCTATCCTACCAAGAAAGCGAGTTGCATTAGCCAAATAAAACTTACATAAAATACTCCAGAATTGTGGAAATAGAATGTACCAAGGAATTAATAATACAACTTCTTTAATCATCTAAAACAGTAAAATTGATCAAATTATTTGATTAATAATTTAAAGCATTATCATCTTATGAATTCAAATAAGAAATTCCTTATGCTGTTTCTCTTTGATTAAATTATTTTGAGATTTTTTTTTTCCATTTTCTTAAGTAACTAGCAACTAGGACTTGCCAACCAAAGCCATAAGAAAAGAAAGAAAAGAAACTAACAACCATCCTATGACAAGAAGCTGAGTGTTGTTGCTAATTCACAAGGCACGCTATATGATTTTTTCAGACCTAAAGAGCAAAGATGAAATGTAAAATTGATCAGATATAGCTGGTGACATGTAGGTAATAGGTCATTTCCAGATTGAGGCAAAACAGTATAGAGTATTTTGTTCGCAACTGCATTCTGGATTGAAGTCTTACTTTGATTAGTTCAGCTCTTCGTTGAGAACCAATGCCTGCTACACCAAATATCATTTTCTCTGCAGAAACATCCATTGGTATAGGAACCTTGAACCCAGCAAAAGCAATTTCTCGCCTCCACTGCAGAAGAGAAGCTTGATTCAGAATGAAATTTGAATAGGAATATCCCAAATTCTATACAAACAGTGAAATAGGCATAATTAGGAAAAAGTTTTATTGAAGCAAATGGAACATTTCATTACTTGATATGGCAGTAAGATTTTCGAAAGAACTTAGTAACGTGGCCATAATAAGAATCATATATAGCATATAATAGTCAAAATTAGGCAATTATAATAAAGTTTAGTGATTTAATTGCACAATGATTATTGCAGTTGGTTGTGACTATAATAGAATTCACTTACAAATCCACAAACATATTTTGTATGTACAAAAATTCATTTGGAATTCTATATCGTTAATTCTATGGAATTGGTTGTGCTTAATCCAACTCTACCAAACTATGTAGAATTTACAAATTAATTCTGAACTACTAAAGATAAAAAATAGACTTGATAATTGTTAAATTCAACATTTAATACATATCTAATAAAATCCATTCACAAAAGAAATGAATTAAATATTTGCTTAATAAGTGCAATAAGACACTAACCTCTCCTCCAAGATAACAGAGATCACCAGAAGTAGTCAAAGCAGTGTTGTCGAAAGCAGACCTTCCTAAAACGCGAATTATGTAAGGCTCCACCATATGCTTCCCTCTCAATTTCTTCAAAATTATAGTTTTCCATATTCCATTTTCACCAAAAAAAATTCAAATTTGAAACAATCTTAAGAGTATAAAGCAAGTCTGAGAAGATTATACTAACCGGCGCCATTGGATCTGACGAGAAGGCATCGATCGCCAGACTTGAGGGTCAGAGAGAAATCGTCTATCAAAGGTTTCCGTCGATTCTTGGATACGTAAATCTCAGGCCGTTGATCTATTGTTGGCTCTCTTTTTAGTTTCTGAACTTCTAAATACTCTCCCTCTCATACCTAACTCTATAAAAATAAAAATTAAAAAAAAAAAAGAAAAATTTCACTCTTCCACGTGGCTTGATTATATGGAAAAAAATTATTTTCTGTCCATATAAGAATCAATGTCGGTCCCATATTACATACGGTGGAGATCTGTGCGCTTGAGGATCGCTAAGGTGATTTGAGTGCATAGAATTTTTGCTTCTACTCTCTCGAATTTCTATCTTTGTTGTTAGGTTTTTCTGTTCAATTCTCTTCTTCTTGTTTGGATTCCGAGAAAGCGTTAGGAAAATGGCAGCGATTTACAGTCTATACATTATCAATAAATCAGGTGGTTTGATCTTCTACAAGGTATCCACTCTGTTTCAATTTTCAAAATCATTTTCTTATTTCCTCAGCAATCAATTGGGGATGGTGTTATGCAACTTATGATCTTATACAGAAATTGAGCGTCTGACATTTTAGAGTCACTCCCCTTGTATGTTTTGTCACTGAGAGAAGGGAACTGGTATAGAAAATGATAAAAGTATGGCACCTGGGAAGTGAAATGGCCTAATATACTAGTAAATTAACTTCTATTCCCCCTATAAACTACTTTGGTATTAGGTGTATTCACACTGCTCCCTTATGGCTTGTTTTGTTTCATTGTGGCCTATGCATTTTATTGTCTGGAATGGGATAGATGGAACCTTTTTTAATGGAATAACCATTTAGGTTACTGCAAATTTAACATGTAAAATGGAGGTTTTTATGTAATTTCACGAATTATTAATATTTGATGAGAATTGTTGGAGTTATCGTTGTCTGCATTGCTGCTTGTTTGGCTTGTTTGATGGTCTTTTGTTTGTTCTCTTATGACATTAGGATTATGGATCTGCCGGACGGATGGATACAAATGATAGCTTACGAGTGGCTAGTTTATGGCATTCAATGCATGCAATATCTCAGCAGCTATCACCAACTGTTGGTTGTTCAGGCATCGAACTCCTTGAAGCAGATACATTTGACCTCCATTGCTTTCAATCCCTTACTGGTATTTCGAACCCTAGATATTTTACTTACATTCCCATTACCAAGTAAATTGAACTAAAATACTAAAAGTAGTAATTGATAAGTATCACATTTTCTTCTGTTGCTTTGGATTCCATATTATGAAACTTTCAACTCAACAAATTTCCATGGCTGCAGTATTAATGATAGATTTTGATACATAAATGCAGTTAATCACAATATATTTTAGTATCTTACACTTCTGCTTACTAACATATCCTTTTCTTTCCAACTCGATGCATTAGCTTAGTCAATAACAACTCAAATTTTTCATAATTTGGTATAAAGCCTTGATAATTTGAAAGTAGATCAAGAAATCAAAGATATTTATTAGCAGCATATTTGTTTCACTGAACGATTATGTAGATAATAAACAATTTGAGGAGTTGAAGGTTTGTAATAGCAGGTATTAGTTTATGTTCTTTGAAAACTGATTGTTGGAAAGAGTAAATTACCGCACATGCACTTCATATAGATTCTTTTATGCTTTCATCCATGTTTGAATATTGCCTGTGGTATTGGCCTCCTAATTTTTGCTGTCTGGTTGACAGTCATTCATGCTGGTTGCATAGTTGAACCTTGACTTTGTGTGGAGTTGAACCTTGACTTTGTGTGGACAACTTTCTGGTCATTCATAAAGAATTGTGGTCTTGGTAAAAAGTGCATACTCCTTTCAGTGCTTGTAATGTGAGACCTCTAATTATTCGGGGGGAGGGGAATGAATGGAAGTATGAAACCTGTACTTGTAAGTAGGAAAACTCAAATTGTTTAAGAGTTTAAATGCGTGAAGACATTCTAATCATAGGTTTACTCTTCAAAGAAATTAATTGATATAATAGAGTTTAATTGCATGAAAACATTCTAATCATAGGTTTAATCTTCAAAGAAATTAATGGATATGATACTCAATCAGCAAACTGAAATCAAATTATTCTGTACCCTATTAAGCTGCACGTTCTACATATTGTTCTAAATCTATTTGGTTCCTTGTGTTTTACCCTTTCAGGGACAAAGTTCTTTGTGGTCTGTGAACCTGGAACACCACACATGGAGGGTCTCTTGAAAGTTATATATGAATTATACACCGATTATGTCTTAAAGAACCCCTTTTATGAAATGGAGATGCCCATCCGATGTGAGCTCTTTGACATCAACTTAACACAGGTGATACAAAAGGAACATGTTGCTTTGTTGGGGCGATGAACCACTCAAGGAATTTTTATTCACCAATTGCGTTTTCTCATTTTTACTTGTGCATTTAACATGGGGTCTTATAGCTTGTATAACCTTCTTTCATTATATTTACTGGTATCAGCCTTATGCAATTAATAAGGGTGCTCAGGATTGGTTTTCTTTTCTTTTTTGATTGTAGAATTAGATTGCTAGAACAAGTTTGTTTTAGCTTTCTTCTCTGCAGAGTCCATGGTCACCATTCATGTTTTAATGCTATGCTAGGGAATTTAACTTTTATGATTTCTATGTGCCCTCTTGTTGTCTCTTCTCTATTTCTCTCTGGGTCTGTATGAGGCATAGAATGAAGATTTTAGGAAATCAGACTTTTGACAGGAAAAACTTTTGATGGTGAAACCTACAGGGAAGTCTGATCCCGCTTCCGCCAGGTTGAAAGTCGCTACTCGAAGTTTCAGTCACTTTAAAATGGAAAAGAAAAAAAAAAGAAGAATATAAATCTAGCCAGCGTCTTCATGTGTCTAATAGGTCATCTTTCCCAGCTAGATGGGTGTTGGGAAATTGATTTTTCCAATAATATTTAGAAGTTCATTTTTTTTTTTTTTTGAAAAAGCAGTTTTCAATCTCTATGCTAAATAAGATTCGCAGTAGTTTTGATGGTAGAATTACATCTTAATTTGTTATATTCCTTTTCAAGTAATGTCACGAGAACAATTTGGTTGAGTTAGGTATGATAGTTGGAGATTATTCTGTTTAGATTATAGTCATTTAAAGCCTTCTCCAGGTAAACTTCAATGCTTTACTAACAGTCAATGGCGATTCATCAGGGACAGGGAAACTGCCAATGCAATGAGCTTATGGCGATTACAGTGGAAAGCAATTACTTCTTCCTTTAAAACTTAGTTTTTATTCTTCGTAGTTTGTATTCCTTCCCGATACTCTAATAAAGGAGCTTACATGCTAGCTCATAAAAGAATGATATTATTATACTAGTATTTCAGTGGTCAGGTGTTAATTAAAAAAACAAAATATTCAGTGGAAAAGTGATCATTAAAAGATAAAATAAAAAGTGCAAAATCACATGTTTTATAACTCTTCCCAAAATATCAATGAGTTGTTTCATTGCAATTCTGACATCAATTCTTGAGGAAAGGCAAGCTCACTTGTAAACTCTTAAAAACCTTTGCATTTCTTTGGCTGTTTTCAAGTCCAAAACATTACAGAAACATCCAGATACATTTTATCTGTGCTCGTCATTCTGACGAGTCACAGAAAACATACAAAAATGGAGGCATAGATACTACACGCAAAGTGCAAACATGAACCTGTACAATGCTCAGATAAACACACGTTTTACAACATGCTAAAGCTCCTGGAACACAACCACATCCCAGGACTCCATTATATTAACATGCAAAAAAAAAATTATTTCTTTTGCCTATGTATAAAGTGGGGATGCAGAAGGCCGCGGATAAGCAATTCGTCCAGCATTGGCATTCCCACGAGTAATTAGATTGTTCTCTTTTTTATTTGATTCTTGAAGCTCCTCTAATTCCTTTACCACTTCATCCATGTTCGGTCTGAACTTTGATTCTGCATCTAAGCAATGAAGCGCTAGGCTAGCTAACTTTTGAGCCCTACTGAGGGAGTACTGGCCATCCAGACGTGTATCTAAAATGCGGAAAACTCTGCGTTTGTTTGTCAGGTAAGGTTTTGCCCACTCCACCAGGTTATGTTGCCCAGATGGCCGATTTTTGTCTATAGCTCGTCGTCCAGATAACATTTCTAGAAGTACAACTCCAAAGCTGTATACATCACTCTTTGCAGTCAAATGGCCTGCTCAATGTTGAAAATTCAATTAATAACCAGAAACCATGATACGCTACTATTTTCTTGTTGCATCATACATAACATGCGGACAAAGTGCAGCCACAACCCAACAGATTTCATTAGCAGCACCAAAGCTAATCCTAAGAAAAAATTTTAAACTATTATGCAATGGGACTTGGAGGTTGAGTGACATAACTATTAATTGTGCAGATAAGTTGGCTTCTCTTGCATATATTTGAATGGAAATACTTGGAACAAATCAATTGTTGGCAGTTTTCATTCATGATATCTCTCTATCAGCGGTGAGCTACTCTCTCCCCTCTCATGTGAACATATGCTATTATGCACACGTAAAATGTACAAGGATTAGGGATCTGTTTTAACACTTTAAATAGCCAAAAAAGTGAAAACTAAATTGCTCAACCATGAGCTTTGAAGTGCATAGAGATAAAAATAAATATGTTCAACCAGAAACTGAAGCATGCCAAAAAGATTCATCGGTCAAGAATTATGAGAAATCAAATATATAAATGGTACCTGTGGCTAAATATTCTGGTGCAGCATATCCATAAGTTCCCATGACCCTAGTAGAGACGTGACTCTTATCACCAGTTGGCCCATCCCTGGCTAAACCAAAATCAGAAAGCTTTGCATTGTAGTTCTGGAAATAGGGAACAAAACGAAGCAGGTAAGTCTACAAATTCAGACATGTTCAACTCAACTAAGGCTCAACTCCAAATTCAGATATATTGTGAAAAAAGTGATAAAGTGATGCTAGGTAAATTACATACTGAATCAAGCAGTATATTAGAAGTCTTGAAGTCCCGATATATGACTTTGGCTTCAGCACTGTGAAGAAATGCAAGCCCCTTTGCAGCACCAAGAGCAACCTTCAAGCGAATGTTCCAGGAAAGTGGTGGAAAATGAGATCCTCCTGTTTCAAAGTTTGTTTAAAAGCTTGTTATAAAAATATAAACTTTGGTGAATTGAATGTGGCATGCTACTCGTTGTATAGGCAAACACTAAAATTAGAAGTTAACACGAGGAGAACTTACTCCTGAATAAATGATTCTCCATACACCCACGGGGCATAAACTCATAAACCAAAAGCCGATGGTCATCCTCAAAGCAGTAACCAATCAACTTAACAAGATTAGGATGCTGCAATTGCCCAAGATAGTTGATTTCTGCCTGTACATCCAAAGGAACAACAAAGAATCAAATACTAAGCTCATAACAACCTTTCAAACACTTTGGGCATGAAAAGGCATCTAGAATGTCATCACATTTAACAAATATTATAATTTTTTTAGACATACTAATGGTTGTTTCCATGAATTGATAACTCGAGCAGTGTAAACACAGCAAGGGCATTTAGAAACAACAACTGCTGGATTTACATTTCAAGGATATCCTTATATTTCCAAGTTCCTCTAACTGAGAGAGAAGTATGCAATTAAGATATCCTAAATTGGGAAAGAAGTATGCGAATTCCCTCAATTTAAGGACCTCAACCAGACAAAACACATAAGAACAAAGGCATAAAGAGACGTGATCCTAAAAATTGATAACTGGCAAAAGCAGTCAAGAACTTGATATCATATAACTGACCAGCCATTCCCTGTGACCCTGGAACCCTTCTTGTTTAAGCCTCTTCACAGCAATCACCACGCCAGAACCAGGCTTGGTAGCTGTGAGTGATTGCTCATCAATCCACCCTTTGAAAACTGACCCAAAGCCTCCCTCTCCCAATACACTATCTGATCGGAAATTTCTAGTGGCAGTCCTCAGTTCACTGAAGCTAAAGTTCTTTAAATTTGGTGCCTGCAAGATCTCACCCTCGCTCCGAGGAGTTTGGGGTATAGAAGCTGACGAGACCTTGCTGCTCAAACTACTAAGATTCTGCCCATCTCTGCTTACACTTTTTGAATTCAATCCTGCATAATAAATAAATTAATAAACTGTAAAAAAAAAAAAAAAGCAAAAATGTTTTTCCTTTCATTGCCCAAATCTAACTTGATCCTAGAATGATAAATTTTTGATAAATAAGTTCCCAATGACACAACGATGGTATATAATACAACAGAATCTCAACTAATTTTAATTAGGTAAGACAATGGCAAATTGTTATCAAATTATATTGAGAACTGCCGTAGAAAATTTACATTTCCTAGCAAGAACCTAAAATATTTTGTGAAAGCCATAGATAGTAATAGCAAATATCTACAGTGGCCAATACTGAGGAAAATACAAAACGAACAATTTAAGCATCAATAGATTAAAAAGGAAAGAAGAAGAAAGTGAGTGAAATCAAATCTCAATCAAGCAAAACCAATAACAGCTAATTTAAAAAAACACAGAGAAATCCAACAATCGCCACCAAAAAGAAAAGGCGGGTACCTGTATTAGAAGGAGTATAAGCCTTGATTCGATTGCTAAGACAGAGTCCCATCAAAACAGACAACTCAGCTCCTCAGTATAGCAAATTCCAAAAACCCAAAAACTCAAATCAAAGAAAAACAAAGTGCAGATCTTGTTTGAAGAAAGCCCTTTTCTTGCCTAAAAATGGGATGCAAAAAATTACAAGAAGAAACTTATTAGCTAATAGTTAAAAAGACTATGAATGGATTTTTGTTTTGCATTTTTGGGTTCTTTTTGGTTTTGGATTTGAGAAATTAGAAGATAGCAAGAAAGCAAGAAAAAGGAGTCTGCTAATTAGGTTCTGTTCTTGAGTGGCCTTTATGGACCCTCGTCAACCATAGACGATTGACCCGCTTTTAAGCAAACAAACATCCACTAACACACAATATTTTATTTTAATTTAATAAATAATAAAACCAAATAAATTATCATTATCTACAAATTAATCTACTTATAAATTGTAGATGAAACAAAATTATTTTCATTTTAGGTGCACTTTCCATGACGGTTATGTTAATAAGTGATATGAGAAAAATTTTATAAATTATATTAAGCATGTATCTCTCTAATAAGTGCATTCATCAAAAATAAATAATTATAACATCTTATAAATTTAATTATTAAATTAAAATTCATTTGCACATCTAATCATAATATTATAATAAATAAATAAATAATAAATTCATTGTTAAATTCCATTCCCTTCCTTGTAATGCTCAAAAAATTTAGAGTTGATTTGATTTTCTTATATTTTATTCTATACATACATATAGATGTTGAAATAAATTTATTCACGTATAAATTACATGTGGATGGTATATATTTGTACATGCAAATGTAAACACGTAACATGAGTCTTTTATATTATTATTATAATTTAATCATTTTTTTTAGTACAAACACGTAATCTAATTATAATGCAATGTTAAACCAGCTGGAATTATCATCTGTGGCATTATTAATATTCAACATCATGATTATATTCGTGCAGTCAATGATAAGTCAAATATTTTATTTTTTTAATAATATACTTTTGGGATATAAGTCTTTGTGTTTCACTTTCCCTCAGCTTCCCTGAAACAGCAGAAAAAAAAAAAAAAAGACAATTTAAGAGCAAAATTGAGACTAAGCCTATCAATTTAAAAAAAGAAGTACAAATATTTTCATAATTTTACAAACCATTTTTCTAATAAGTATTTTAAAAATACTAATTAAAAAATAAAAATTATATAATATTAAATAAATAAATTTAAAATTAAATTAAATTAATAAAAAATAAAAATTTTAATTTTGGTGATAATTAAAACGAAATATAACACTATTTAAATTTCTATTTCTTTTTCATATTTAATTTATTTTTATATTAATTTATTAATAAATTCATATCCAATATTAATAAATTCACATGTATTAACATAAATTTTCCATGAATGAAAATAAAAAAAAAAAAAAATCACTTGATTCTATATATAAAATAAAAGAATATTTAATTTAGTTCAAATCAAAATGTAAAACTCCAACTAATTCGTAAAATTAATAAAAAAAATGTGACTAAAAGATTTACCTTGATGAATCTCATTAATTTTTCGATGTTTTTCTTATAAAAAAATATTATGTTAAATTAATTAATAAAAAAAAACAACAACAATAAGCAAAGAAAGTAAACCTTTAAATAAATAAATAAATAAATAAGGAAATTGAAAACAATAGATAATTGAAAAATATACGACTAATTATAACTATACGACTAGCCCATGTGAGAAAAGAAATTAACCATTTGATATATTGGGCCTAATATGGTTTTGACCTTACAAGTAATCCATATCCGCTGGTAATGGTAGCAAAGGTCTAGTTATACCTGTCCGATTCCGACCCTATGACAACCTCCCAATGAATTGGGTCAATTGGGCCTCGCTTAATTGGTTATGTCCATTGGAGTTTTAGGTTTGGATTAATTAGGCTTATATAATTTGAACTCAAGCCCAACTGAAATTTATTGTGATATATTTTTACAAGAAAAAAAAATAAATAAATTAGATTTTATTATAAAATACGTAAAAATAAGTTAACATATAACATGAAAGTTGAAAATCATACCTTAATAAATTCATTTATATATTTGATAAATAATTATATTAAAATAAAAAAATTCGTACAATTCATTATTTTTTTTATTTAACGCTGATGAAAAAAATCGAATATATTTTATTGTTTATGATATATATATATTTATTATTAGATTGCATGTAGGAATATTTAATCTCCGATTTTACTACTCTCATAATTAATAAGTTTCTTAGTAAAATTATATTTGATTAGTTTTCTTTTCAGTAGCAAAAGCGTTGAGTTGGAATACTTGCTTGAATGGAAATGACTTGAATTAAGAAAAGACATGAATATGTACTTTAATTAAATTTTGATATATGTAATAATAATGGAAACAAATAAAATTATTTTATAAAAATACAATCCAATAATAAGTATATATTTTTTTTGGATAATATATTCAGATTAATTCCAAAGAGGATGGGGCAGATCCGGTGATAGAGAATAGTGTTGGGGTGAATGGTGGAAAACAGGAGGTTATTGAGTGCTCAGGGAGACCACTTGAGTTAAAAATCACCGATCCCTATATGATCTGCAGCCTTTCCTTGTATTATTATACTAATTTTTTTTTTTTTTTTATTTCTAGTTTCTCTCTGTCTCTCTCCATTAACCTACGAAACGAAACTATACTGTACGTGGGTATCCCATGATATGAGCTAATATGCATCAGACTTTGATTTTCTTTAGGTTTATATTTAACATATCAACTAAGCCAAGTCACTTATTGCATCCAATCAATTAAAAAAGATCATATTACAATTAATAAATAACATTAATAATAAATATAATAATTATAACTTCTAAATAAGAATAATTTATTCATATTAAAATATAATTTGATGATAAATATGTATAGGATTTAAATAATTAATTTAGATTCTATTATTTTTTTCATATTAAAAAAATATTAATTAAATTAAAAAAAATGATAATAGTTGCATAAAATCAATATTTTGAGTTCACTCAATTTTTTTTCTTCTTTTTGTGAGGTTAACATCCGATGGTGAATTATTTAAGGAGGGTTGTACTTCCCAGACAAAACCCAAAAAAATATGTAATAATAATAATAATAAAAATAAAATAAAGGGTTTTGGCTTTTTCAGAGAGTGGGCTCACACCAATACTCAATGCAGAGATTAGGGAGGATCTCCCTCAATTTTACAGTAAGCCTGATACGTCAAATCAATATTCTTTTATTCCAATATTGCCCCTCTCGTCCTTATTTTTCCTGTTTGAGCCCACCATTTATTTGCTTCAATTATCTCATTGTATTTAGCTTACAAAAGATTCAAAAACTCGACTCCATTGCTTCTTTTATAGTGACTGGTGATGATCCAAGTTCAACAAAAATGCCTATCAAAATATAATCAAGTGCTTAGCTCTTCTTGAGATAATCTCATCATTTATTAGTACTTATAAAATAGCTCTTCTTTAGAAATTATTAACATTAGTTATTTAGAAACTATTAACATTAGTTAATCGATAATTATAAATCTCTCTCTGTACGAAGAGAAAGGAGGTAAGGTTAGTAATATATTAGTTAATGGAGGGTAGGAAAGAGAGAGGGAGAAGGTAGTAGAAAACTGGATTGTCTGATTCGAGGTGTTGGTCATTGTTTGGTACAGTGAATTTTTTTTTTTTTAAAAAGGTTAAAGAAGATACAGAAAATGCCCCCACCATCACATATAACCAAAGGCAAAAGAAGGAAAGAGAGCCAAATCGAAGGGGCAAAAACAACCGACGTAACGTATCACTGACAATCTGCTACCGCTCTCTGTTGCGTACCAGAACGTCCGTCCCGTCTCTATCACCCTCGTCTGCTTGTGCCGCGAAATCCGGACTACAGTCCCCCTTTGGGTCCCACCTCTTCTCTTCCACGTGGCATCCCAATCATACCATATAGATGCTCTTCTATTCCCCTACTCACTTCCCTATCCTATTTCCCTTGTACCCTAATTTCTTTTTTTTTTTTTTTTCTAGAGCTGATAGAACAAAACACTGTCCTATTCCTATTCAGTATTATCGATGCAGTCACGTAATTAGAATCCAGAATTTTCTTGGGACTCATCAATTCAAACCTATTATCTATTAACATAAAAGAACAATATGATCTGTTATTCACCGTCATCACAATCACCATCACAAATATTTCTTAGGAAAAAATGGATGGTTAGATGTTAAGTGGTAATGGTATTGGTATGTCATAATTACACTGTAACTCATTTACCATGTCTCCAATCAGTTGTATCTCTAGTCACGTCCTCACAGTTTTTCATCAAAGCAAGAAAAGAACAAACACTGACTAGAGAAACCGAGATAGTGAACCAAAAATGAAAAATATATTTTATTATAAATCCTAAGCAGTGAACACTGAAAAATCATTTCCTCCCCAGATTACGAAAAACTGGGTCTTTTCTTTTTTTCGATAACGCTTTCTCGTGCTATTGTGTGCCGGAATTTCAATTTTAATTTTAATGTTAAATGTATAAATATAATAAAAATATATGAAAATTAGATTTTTTATTTGATTAAAAATAAAAAAAAAATAATATTAATTAAAATATTTTTTCATTTATTAATTTAATATATAAAATAAGTATATATACTTGTGGTAGAAAAAAAAATTATGATAATAGGGACCACATTTTTTGCAATACCTAATCCATATTAGATGACACGTGCGCCCTTGTTTATTGTCACGATTCGCAATAATGTAAAATCGGCGTTGCACCCTCTATTCCATTTCCGGACTCTTCTCTCCAGGTGCCCGTCTCTGTGAATCACTATTATATATTTGATCCATCGTTGACAGTAGTGCGAGTCAGAGGTTTTATGGCTGTGATTTTGCTGTTTTTTTAATCTATATCACAGGCATGTGTGTTTAAATAACGGAACCCAATTTTATTACTGGAAAGAAGTGGGATCTCTCATAAACAGAGTGGGGAAGGGAAGAAGAAGAGGAAGAACCCCAAACAGTAGGCAACGAAATGAAGGTGGCGCATTTTAAGCGCTGAAATTGAGCCTACACTACTCTTTGCAGCATTTATGCACCTGTCTCTCTCTCTCTCTTGCTTTGATTCTCTCTGTTTCGTTTGTTTTTCTCTCTCTAACTTGACTTCGTCTGTTTCGCTCGCACTCTGTATTACTGTACAAGGAACTGTTGGTGGTGGAGGAGGAAGAGCTGACGTAATTACATTACATAGAAATCATCAGCATTCAAGGATTGGAAACCGATATCTCTCTCTCTCTCTTTTCTCCTTACCATTCGCGTGCCTCCTTTTTTCGCCCTTCTGCCAGATCTCTTTTTCTCAAGATTTTCGTTGTTAAGCTTTGTTGCTTTTGTTTCAATTTTGTGCTCTCTAGTCTAATCTCCTCGTTTCTCTTTACTCCTTTTTAAAGAGTTTTCACACACATTCTCTCTCTCTCTCTTTTTATTTCTAGTTTCTTCCTGTTTTGTTTTCTTTCTCTAGGGTTTCGGTCTTTTAACTGGTTTAGTTTAGGTTTTTTTTTTTTTGTTAATTCTCGTGTTTCATTCCTAGTCTCGGGCAGGAGATGTGTCGAAGAAGAACTTCGGTTTTAATTACTTGATGATACAATGTAAGCCTTTTTTACTGATTTCGATCATGCTTGTCAAAATTTAAGCAAAGCATTTTTTTTTTTTGGTTATTGTGCAAATTTTGCTTTTTTATCATTTGTAGTGGAATGTTTGGTTGCCGAGAAAATTTGAATTGGTTTTGGATTACTTTTATTATAAATTTGTCGCGGAATTTGCTTTATTCTATAAGTTGTTATAAATTTATCTGTGAGATGTTGCTCATTCTTGTATGAACAAAATTACATCACTGTCGCGGGAGTCCTATCTTAGGGCAGGTTTCATCAGATGATGAGTATTGCCATTTTCTACATATTTATTTGCTTATTTTATTAGGTAATTTGTCATTCAGTTGGCTCAAATTTCAATTTTGCCTTTTCGGTAAAAAAATTAATTTTATTGTTCTCGTTTCGCTCAAGCCATTTATTTAATTGATTTCTTTTTGGACATGTTCTTGTTTTTAAAATTGTGCCGATGATTTATTTAGTGATTGCTGAGTGTGGATCTAACAATATCAGTTATTTTTCTCTGCACAAAATTTTTGCTGATGATATGAAATTTTACCTTTTTCTCATGTAATTGATTGTGTTGTGATGAAGACATTTGATCGTTTGCATTATAATATAGCTCTGCAGTTACTAGCAGTCGGTCTATGGTTTGAGAATCATGCCTTCAACTCATTAATTTTGAGATGCCTAATGTTCTGGATGCCCAATAAATTGTTGATGTATGTATTGGTAACATTATCCTTTTCAGTGTTAAGAAACTATGTTGGTTTGAAGTTTTATTCTGGTGCATTTAGTTTATCTCCTGAATCCAATTGAAATTACATACAATTTTAATTACATATTTGGGCAACATCTTAGTGGAGGGGCCTGTTGAATTTGTTATCTGTACACGAAGAATTTGATGTCTTCATAAATATCTTAAGCATTTTGATATCTGTACATGATTCGATTCATCTAATGAGTTGGTAAATGATTGGACAATACTGAAGCATCTAATAGTTTTTTTCTATGTGCTGGGCATTATTGATGCTTAACACTACTAGGTTGGGTGGTCCTTGTTTAGTCATCTCTAGAGACCGCTCCTTCAATATTTCTTCTTCCTTTTATGTGTTATTTATACCAAAATTATTTCAGTTTTCCATTTATAGAGGCAACAATGTCCTTTTTATGCTTGGAGCATAATCAATGCAAAGTTGAATATATCCTTGCAGATATTGACTGAGATATACTTAACATTGCGATATCATTTTCTTCGACTGTGTTTGGGTTATACCATAGATTTTTTTTTTTGTTTACTGCAATATTATCATATATTTTGCTTAACCTCATTTTATATTTATATTGCTTGAGAAAATCTAAACATTGGTATCCACTGAATGTCTTAATCTGCTGCTGTTTGCAATTGTTTGCTGGTGCCTGATTTTTGTTTATAAAGGTAAATTCATCTTGTCAATTTTGTGTTTTACCTAGATATAAGTAAAAAGAGATTTGAGGATATTGAGGTCTACTTTGTTGCTGATTAGCTTTTTCTATCATATTTTTATGGAGTTCACAAGCCAAGTTAAAATCTGTATTAGCAATCTATCCTGTGTGTTTGCCCAATTTAATTAGTCTATATATCTGTTTGAATACCTCTTTAAGTACTTGGGCGTTAATTGCGGGCATGGAACTTGATGCCAATCTTAAGTTTGAAATCTGCATTGTTGAAATATAATATCTTTGTTCGTCTTTTTATAATATATATGCAAAGTGGGAACAATCTTCTCTGTTCATTTAAGCTTATGTCCATCTCTTGCTAATTCTACCTGTTTTTCTTTTGTTTTGTTGGTTTTGTCTCTGCAGTGGAATCTTCATTAGAGTAATTAGTTTCATCATTTCTTGGTTAAAGCTGAGTGATGTTTTCAACTGACAATTTTCAGATAAATTATGAGGAGTTTAAGGCAATGGGCAGTGGCGTTTCTATCTGGAAATGAAGGAGAGGCAGCGTTGGAGAGCTGAAGAGGATGCTTTGTTACGTGCATATGTTAAACAATATGGTCCAAGGGAGTGGAACCTTGTATCACAGCGCATGAACACACCGCTAAACAGGGACGCCAAATCCTGCTTAGAAAGGTGGAAGAACTACCTCAAGCCTGGTGTAAAGAAAGGATCGCTTACTGAAGAAGAAGAACGTCTTGTTATCCGACTTCAGGCTAAACACGGTAACAAATGGAAGAAAATTGCAGCTGAAGTTCCAGGACGAACTGCTAAGAGACTTGGAAAGTGGTGGGAAGTGTTTAAAGAGAAGCAGCAAAGGGAGCAAAAGGAAATCAACAAGACAGTAGAACCAATTGACGAGGGCAAATACGATAGGATTCTAGAGACTTTTGCAGAGAAGCTAGTGAAAGAGCGGCCTGCTCCAGCTTTTGTCATGGCCACTTCCAATGGGGGCTTTCTTCATACTGATCCCCCAACTCCTGCACCAACTCTGCTTCCTCCATGGCTTTCTACTTCCAACAGTGCATCTGCTGTCAGGCCACTCTCTCCTTCTGTAACCCTAAGCCTCTCACCATCAACAGCTGCAGCTCGTCCTCCAATTCCCTGGATGCAGCCTGAGAGAGGACCAGATAACACTTCTTTTGTTTTGGGCAGTTTGCCGCCTCATGGATCAGTCCCTGCGTTTGGTGAGAATTTGATGATATCTGAGTTGGCAGAGTGTTGCAGTGAATTGGAAGAAGGGCATCGTGCTTGGGCTGAACATAAGAAGGAAGCTGCGTGGAGGCTAAGAAGGGTAGAGTTGCAGCTGGAGTCTGAGAAGTCATGCCGGAGGAGGGAGAAAATGGAAGAAATAGAGTCAAAGATCAAGGCTCTTAGGGAAGAACAAAAGGTGTCTCTTGATAGGATTGAAGCAGAATACAGGGAGCAATTAGCTGAATTGAGAAGAGATGCAGAAGCTAAGGAGCAGAAATTGGCCAAGCAATGGGCTACAAAGCATCAGCGTCTTTCTAAGTTTCTTGAACAGATGGTGTGCAGGCCTAGGCTCCGGGAGCCTAATGGACGATGAGAAGATTTATTTTATCTGGCTATATTACGTCTGAGGTCTGGCTTGCTGGTTTCTCAAGGGGATGGGCTTTTAGAAAATTTTTATTTATGGATGTCTATTTATATTTAATGTCTGCCTTTGGCTTGGACTGGATGAATGTAAGGTAAGATTAATATATATGGCATTCTCTTTTGCAGAAATATATCATAATTTTATGCCGACTGTTATTAAAAGGAAGGAGGACGATCTATTTTATTGGAAGATTCATGTATTGGTTGCACGACTCCTTGGTAGATCAACATTTCCAGTGGGTTTAGTTTGTGATTGGAGAGCTACTATTGTTAGCCTCTTTGACTCTGGTTTAGTCTTTTAGATACATGCTATAGGTAACATGATATTTGATGGATGGCAGTTTGGTAGTGAATGGTGCATTGGGTTAAAAACTTGTTTCAACTGGATGTTTTACCACCACTTTTTGGTGTAGGCACTTGGTCTTTACTTGAAATTGCCTGTACACGAGTCATTTTCAGGTGTGGCCGTGTTGATTAACAAAAGGTGTGGCCGTAGTGCAGGATGTTGAAGGTTAAAATTTTGGTTACCCCTTCCCTTTAATTAAGAATGCTTGAAGTACCCAAAAAAAAAAAATAAATAAAAGAAGTTTCGAATTCAGCATGAATGTATACATGTTTATGTAGCATGTCTCTTCATAAAAAGGATATAAATTCAAAATCCCTTAAAAAATATCATCATTTTAGTCTAGCTTTGGTTTAAAGATGATCCCACTACATGGCTGTAATATATTTTAGCATTGTATTTTTTAAAAGCTAAAGGATGGTTGTAATTTTAGAAAATGATTGTGCTTTTTTCATTATTTGATGAGTATTTAATAATTTATTATGCAAGGATGGTAGCTTACAAGGTATGATTTACTTTGTTGAAAAGCGAAAACAAAGTTAATACACGTCCTGCAGAAATGTGCAGTGTTCCGTTTGCTCTGGAATTTGAGTGGCATAGCTCGTCCAAAACAAAAATAAAAATTCTCTGTTGTAGTTCAATTAAGTTTCCCTCAATAAAGATAATTTAATAGCAATGATCCGATCTTCAAATGTTTATAAGAAATAGTACTGCAAACCACATACTTGAAAGAAAGCAACGAAACAAGGTTTTGAATTATCATCAAGGAAATTAAAGAGTTTATGAAGGTTTATTACATTGTCTACGTTTTCCAGCAGAAAGGAAATATTTTTTGTTTCATGTGGAGCTCTTTCACATGAGATATTATGCATCATTTCTACCATTGTGGATGGAGAGAAATGTTTGAGTCCAATGACACTTCAAATCATTTGGAACAGCAAGTTCACCAGCAAAGGCACTCCACTCGTCAGTTTCTGCATCAGTGAGAGCCCATGTTATGGATTCAGGTACCTTTCCAAAATCAAAATGGAAATTCTTCTCTTTCTCCTCCTTCTTATTCCTTTTCCTCATCGTCCAACTAATAATGTTATTTGGCTGCTCGGAGGCAGAGCTCTCTGGATTACTCTACATCAAAATAATTAATTAATATATGCATAAAAGAAGAAAATTTTCAATGAATGACTTTGAAATTTTGCTTTGGTACGCTTTGTGTTGCTTACTCGCACAGTCGTTGCCGTTTCCATAGCTAATTTCATGACTCCCAAGTACTCCAGAACTGCTTTCAGCGAACGGAATTGCTTCCCTGTTTTGGGCTCATAAAAAAACTGCACTTCAAATAGCTAATTTCATGCTTAAGAAATTGGGCAATTCAAATGGTATTAACAACATTTTTTTTTTTCAGTCTGGAGAGGAGGAATTGAAATCAGATCTATTATTTTAACCATGTATGTATTAGACTACGTCTAGCGAAGGCAATACCACATAGAGATTGGAGGGGGCCATTCTTAAATTTGCGTTTTACCTCCTATATATTTTCAAAAGAATTATATTTGTCCCTTAAAATTTTTAAAACTTTACTTTTCAATTAGATATTTTATACATATTTTTAACAATATATACACATTTAGTCTACTTAAATTTTTTAAAATTTATTTATTACATATACATATCATTGTAATTTTTATATAATTAGTTTTATTATATAATTATGTCACTTAAAAATTTTAATTAAGCTAATTATAATTAAAATGACTATAATTAGCTAATTTGTTAGTCAATCTCACCACATCTAAGTTTTGAATATTTTTCATCGATTTTCAATATGAGATTTTCTCTAAGATTTTTTTTAACACTTCTCTTTAACAACTAAACATTAATTGACACTTCAAATACACCTTTTAAAGCTGCGAGAACACCAAGGCCAGCAGCTATATTATTTTTTATTAGATTAAATTCAAAAATAAATGGATAAAATGCTAATAAGTTTAGAAAAATATTATAAGCTAACTATAACTAGAATAATTAAAATTAACTAATTAGAGAATTGATAGTCACCACATAAAATTTTAATGTGGGACTTTCTCAAACAGATGGTGAAGCTTTATAGTAATAGACCAGGTTTAATTTTAACTTGGGATTTGCGTTTACACAAGTTTTTGTTGGATATTTGCCCTCTTCCCATTTCAAGCCTGCCAGCATTTTTATTTAGCAATAATATTGTTCTACAACTTATTTATTAAGGTTTTTTTCTCCTTTTCTTTATCCATAGTTGTAAGCATGTGTAATGAATATCACGTATTCAATTTATTATAAAGTTCTCATCATTATAAGACTCATTTCTTGAGAATTTCTCTTGGTTTTTTAGACTAAAATGTGCTTACTATTTTAAAAAACCAAACGTCCTATATCAAGGGAAGAAAAACTTTATATTATTGTTTATCATGAGTGGATTCTAATAAGGTTTACAATAATATTATATGCATAAAAATTTATACATTAAATATAAATGTTTAACAAATAATAACTTTTTTGTTCCATTAATATATCTTATTGCAAAAAAAAAAATATGATATTATTATCTATCAATATCTATAATCATCTCATAAAAATTTAAGAATTTTGAAAATTAACGGTAGATTTAGCAAATTTTATCTCTTAAAAGTGAATTAAAAATGTTTTAATGCTTTCATGGGTGGAATTAGAGGATCCTCTTCTCCTCCAAACCATTTAAAAAAATATGTATTTACTCAAAACTTCTTAAGTTATAATTTTTTCTATAAAATTTAATGTATTTTCAAAAAATATTTACATTGTTCCCTTAATTTTTTTCAAAAAATTTCATTTTTATATAGATAGTTAATTCATATTTCTAAAATATATGTATTTAGTCCCTCTAATTTTTTTTTTAAATTTATAATATATGTATATATATTTTATTTTATTTTTTCTTTTAAAGTACATATAATATTTCCAATTCCTCTATTTTTTTTTTGTAATCTAAAAATTCTTATATATTTTATATAAACAATTTTTTTTATATAATTATTGTACTTAAAAAAAAATTGAAAATTTTTATGTTGCTTCCACAAACTTAATTTGTTTCTTCTCATTCCGGACACCCAAATTTTTAGGTTTAGTTCTGCCCTGAAAGCTTTTATATTTTGTTAATTAGGTTGCTCAAGAAAACCTAAGATTAAAAACTCTATTTCCATTTTTATCATTATTTTTTAATTTTATTTAGAAATTAAGCATAATAAATGACAAACTGAACCATCGAATTAAGTGTCAAAGAATATGATAAACAGGAGACTAATGAAACTTGATTCTTTTGATAGGAAAATTAATGAACTCCATAGGGCATGTAAATTAGAAGAAATCATTTGGAAACCCTCATTACAAGAAGTGAAGAAAAGAGAAAAACCTGATCCACTTTCCCAATGTATTTAGGAGTAGTGCGTGGCCTTTGCTCTATCAACCATCCCTTAGGCAATCCAATTTTTAGGCCATCATAAAAACGAGAGAGTGGACTATTTGCATTCGCATTCGGTGGTAGTTGGCTCAAAGGAATTGGATTCATATATTGAAGCATTGCCTTCACTTTCTCATTACTTAGTTGTTTTGGTATTGTTGGACTTGGTGGTGATGTTGGATACTTCATCTCCTCCATTTCTGATTTTAATTTGCATACTATTCTATTGTCTGAGATTTCAAGATAAGTCCTATATATGATAAATTAGAGGGAGAAAGAGATTAAGATTCCTTTTGAAGTTGTCAGAAACATGCAACAAACAATACAACGGCACGTAAGTAAAGTAAGAAACTACTTTGCAATGTTAAGACAAAAGAAAATTATTGTGAAGATTTAATAGGAATGCATTATCAATATAATTATTAGTTAAAATATTTCATTATTCATTGGTAAAATATATTAAATAAATTTATACATTCAGTATAGATTAAAATTTTTTTTTCTTTTATGCATAAACTCACTAAATATATATATACGGTCCTATACAGAGGTGATAGATATTTTCTTTTTTATTTTATTTTTCTTACAAATAGTGTTCAGTATATACATTAATTCTTTGACTTATAAATAAATAGTGTCTAAATATCTAAATTTCAGAGTTCCAACCTTAAATCTTTTTATTGCTAGATTAATGCATCATTGCCTCATTGGCATGAGAAGCGATATGCATGCATTTTTGGTATGCAATAATTTTCTTGCGCTTTACTACCATATTTATATAAGCTACATGCATTTGTGCTCTCCCCTTGAAAGGTGAAAAATTAAATATAAATAGGGTGAATTCTTCTACCAAATATAGATATTTATATTTTTTTCTTTACAATTAACTTATTAGTCCAAATGATCCAAATTAACTTGTTAATTATTTTGGTAATAAAATTGGCTTATTCTTGTTTTGGTTATTTTTGTCATTCTTACCAAAAAGGAAAAACAAAATCTATAATAAATTTGCATGCCCATTATGAAATAGCTATTTGCTAGCTTGTATGGTATGATTTCCATTCCTTTATTACCATATATTATATTATTATATGTTGAAATTTTAAGTAAATAAAATATATTCAAAATATAGCTAGTTGTGTTCTATGATATAATCATGTATCCATATTATGTTTACATTATTTCATAATGTTAACTTATTTAATTCTATACATCGAATAGAAATATACACACACTTGCATTCATTCTTAATAATCTATAAAGGGTTGAAAACAATTATCATTACTTGTTTTCATCATTGAATAGGATGTTATAATGTACTAATACCTATTTGAAACACAATAATAATAACGTAATTTAATTTTAATTAAATCTATTCATATATAAATGCAGAAAATTACTTTTTTTTTTCTTTTTTTTATTTATTATTGACGTATATGTTTTTCATTCTCTAGAGACATTTTCATAATTTATATATCGGTGTATTTCTCTCCAAATCTTAGTTTTTTATGAAAAATATAAAACTAGAAAACTACCATCTTTAATTTCCAAAGCTCAACTAGAAAATTTATTTCATTTTTTTTCCTTCCCAATTTAGCAATCTAATATTTGAATATTGGAAATTATCAATTTTCATTGTCTGTTGGATGAACTACGTGATTAAGGTGGTTCCCCTTTTCCCATAAAATTTTCAACATAATTAGCGAGATTCAAATTTCAGAAGTTTTTTACTACTTAATGTTCCCTTAGAACTATTTCTTAAGAACTATTAATTTGTAGTAGCTTTTGCCAACGAATACTTGATAATTTTTTTTTTTTTTAAGTTGTCCCATATTGATATTGGATTTGAATCGAATAAGATTTATAAGGAGCAAAACTCTTCCAATATTTATTTTAGAAATTTCTCAATACATAATATTCAAATTTAAGATTTTACTTAAGATAAACGAATTCATTAAACGAATTCATTACCACTCGAACCAATAAATATTAGTAAATACGTTATAAGTTGATATTATAATAGCTAGTATTTTAGTATTAAAATTCATGAAAAACTAATCAATTGTTCAACAAATCTTAAAGCTCTAAATCTTGCAAAACATAAAATACAATCACAAGGCATGTTTAAAATATAATGATGAAGAAAAAGTCTGATATAAATAGCATTCCAAGAAAAACCATTAATAATGTTTCAACACAAATTAATATCTAGAAAATGATTGAGGTTTATGCATCCTCATTAGAAAAATGTCTTACTTCCATATGGAATCTTCTTCCTTTTCTTCATCTCCTAAATTAAATTGATTGCTCAAAACATGTACGGCTAAATGAACACTTGGAGTAGAGTCGAGGTCACCAAGTTGATCATATATGTCATCAGATAAGCAATCATTGGCATAATCAGGATTTGGCATTGGAATAGCATTATCCCACATTTGCTTAGTAACGGCTTGACGAGTTGAACTTTGGACTTGATTGGAAGGAGTAGGATTAGGTATTAAAGCAACATGTTTTTCTTCTTTAGGAGCTTCTTCAACTAAAGGAATCTTTTCTGCTGTGGTTTTAGACAAATCTTCAGCCATATTGTCGACGTTTTTTACTACTGGAACTTCAACTACAGAATTATTATGTTCCTCCTCCTTTACACTCATGGGAATAACAAATGAGGCTTGGTTGCTCTCCACTTCAGTTCTTGATTGGGAAGTTCTTTTTTCTTTTCCCTCTGCAAACATTATTGAAAAAGTTTACATATATTTTCACATGAAACTAAAGATTTTTTTAACATCTCTAATGGGAATAAAAATTTGATCCTATCTAGTCGCTACTTACTTTTTTCTTGCTTTGCTTTCTTACTGAGAGACTTAAAGAGCTCATTATGTTGCTTAATCATTGACTTTATTTCCTCATCACTCTCTGTTGCTTCACTATCATTGCTTGAATCATAATCAGTTGTGATATTTACATGGGAATTGTGAAGATCCTTAAACATATGGCCATGGAATCTCAAAGTATCTTCTTCTACCCAAGTATCCTCTAGTTTTTTGCCTCCAACAAAACTTGAAGATTTGTTATTCACATCAGGTGGTGTCTTTCCTCTTGTTGAATATCCTTGTGACTGAAAAAAAAAAAAAGAAAAAAAAAAAAGGAAGCACACATGCAATAGTATAAAATTTCCTAATCACCAACTTTAAATAATTTAATTTTAGACTTACCAGAGAACGGTTTAATTTTCTCTTCTTTGCCAAAGATGGGTTGCCGGGATAAGAGTTATACAGTATAAAATTGGATACTTCAACAGTTGATCGAAATGTGGAAAATGACTTTTTATGGTGATAGTACTGCATACATGGAGCATGTCATCACATCATTGAAAAACTATATAATGAATTCCATTGGAAAATATGTATAATTTTCTTTTACCTTCATTAGTTAAAGCATTTAATTGAAAAAATGATTATATAGAAAATATCAAAATTTTTAAGGAGAGATAATGAAATAAAATATGGAAGTGTTCCAAAGTTTAAATAATTTTTATAGTTTGAAAGTAACTCTTATAAATATTTAGTTATATATAATCAATATGTTACTAAAATAAATTTATATAAATTTGAGACAATATCATTTATGAATTGAATAATTTACCACATCATATCTCCCATCAACACGTTGTCTACGCTCAAGAGTCCAACTTGCTAGTTTTTCAGAAAAGAGTAATTGAGGTAATTTTTTATTCTCTTGCGCCAATTGTTTTTCAACTTGAAATTTGGATAGCTGTTGTATTGATATACAATTAATAACTCCGATTAAAATATATGGATTTTACAAGTACTCAACAAGAAATGTATCAAGAGTGAGAATTTGATGGTCAATATCGAAATACCTTTTCAAAGTCCGCAATGTAGACATCATATAACTTAGGAAAATTGAAAAAAAAATCAAATTCCCCAACAGATGTTGCCTTTAACTTTTGTTTCCTTATTAGAGGTTGAGCACACTGTGATGCAAAATACATGCATTTCATAATATTATATGAATCATAACTTGATTACCTCTAGGTTGAATGAAATTGGAAATTGATGGTAAATTTTAAAAGCGTGCATGAGTTGAAGGAAAATAATACAAAATATAAAGAAAAAGAAAACATTACAAATGCATATTTGTTTTGCCTCTTATTACTCTCTATAGATCCAAAGACACGTATTCTAATTATTTGTTATACCTTGTTCATCATTTTAGCTTTAGCATTAGAACCCCATCGGACCATACCATAAACTACTGGAACCATCACCAAATCTCCATCTAAAACCTTTGGTTTTGAAAGCACTGGTGCCACTTGTTTTGCTTGCAATTTTGCTTCCTGTTGCAAATTGTAAAATGAATATGCCAGATTTAAGAAGTAAAAAAAAGAAAAAGATCTACAACTATATATATTTTGGTATATATGGTCATATATAGGAGTTCTTTACCTTTAGTGTTTCTTTAATTACACGAAGTAAACAAGGCCCTCCTTCATTTTGTAAACGTTCCATTATTTCTTGCGCAATGATCTCGTTTTCCTTCGGCATATAAGGTTGAATCTCCCACCCGGTAACCTTTGTTTGATCTGAAGTGAAGGATTGTTCCTCCATCTTTATGACCTTTGTTTGTTTTGGAACGAAGGTTTGCAAGGGCTTTGAAAAGGAGGATTGGCTTTCTAACCCATTAATGTTCTCCACTTGACTTGAAGACAAAGGATTTTTAGATCTCTTCAACTCGTTATCTTCTATTTGATTTGTAATGTTGGGACATATGTCCAAACCAGTGGATTTTAGATAGTCTTTATCAAATAAAGTAGACATTTTTTTTTTCTATAGAGGTTGAAGGAGAAAAATATTGGTAGTTGTAAGAAGTAATGAAGCAGCAAAACACTATATAGTAGAGAAATTCCTTTCTCATTAGACATGTAAATTCAACACCTAGATAGCTCCGTATATGGCAAGGACAGGAAAAATGATTCTTCATTTTTTCTATTATATCATCCTTTTGTCCTTTTAAAGAAGCTAATTCTACACTATTTATAACATACAATTAACGTAGATATTTCATTTATTATACCTAAAATTCAAACATGTGTTGCCTTTTATGATATTTATTACCATATTATGCACATGTTCTTTCCAATTTATGTTGTACTTATCCAATTATTAAGTATACATTCTTATAATAATGAGAAATTGCTTCCATATTCCATTATTTGCTGTAACTGTGTAAATTGTGTTTTAACTTAGAAAAGGCTCTAGTTTTATAAGCAATACTTATTGACTGTTTGAATTTAAGCTTGAATAGTTTTAGAATTCCTATCTAACTATACATTTTTCGATACTTACCTTAAAACATATTATGGGGGAAAAAAAAAAGACGGTAAAATTATTTATATTTATTTAGCCATTTATCATGATTATCTATATATTTTCAAACATTAAGAAATTATCAATATTTAATGAATAATATTATGTTCAATGTCCCTATCTCTGCAACGGTCTATATATATCAATGTCCCCCACTTAATTTAATTTCTTTTTCTCCTTTTTCCAATGATTTACTTGTTTCAATTTTTCTTTAAACTATATTATAAATACAATATTTACGTATTACACATTAAAATATAAATATACGTATTACATAATTATATTAAAAAAATATATGTTTATAACATATATACTTATTAAATGTAATATTATTATTATTATTATTATTACTCCTTTCGACTCATAATAAACGTTATAATTACAAAATTCATAATTATTAAAATATATATATATATTTTAACCTTTTTAATTAATTTATTATTTTAATTCATTAATTATTTTAATCTCTGTGCACCTTTGTAATTCTTATATTCTATATCTCTTAATTAATTATTATATTTTTTAATATATTTTTAATAAGAATATTATTGTAAAGTTAAAATAAAATATAATTTGGATTAAAAAATAAAATAATTAAATTGAAACTTATAAAAAATTAAGAGGTTTATTATGATATTATTATTATTATTATTATTATTATATACAAGAATTTAATGATCTTTTAGGAAAGTTGGGGGAGCAGGTCAGGAGGATAAAGGGGAAGTTCTATACATAAATTTTACAGAATTAATAAAAAAAATTAATAAATAAAAATTACAATATCATCTTATCCTTTTCTATATCACTCTCTTTCTCCAGTAATAAATTAATAATATCTCTGATATTTACTGTAACAAAACATTTCTTTCTATTATTTTAAAATTAATAATTTAATCTTTGAAATTTATTAATGACCCAACAATTAGTTTTATTTATAAAAATTATGGATTTTTATTACATTGTAATAAAATTTAACTTATAATATTTTTATCTCTAAAATTTTAAATTATAATATGTCTTAGTTTTTGAGTTGTTATATTATAAACACTATAATTCTTCAAAATTTTATAATTTTTCCCAGTGAAAAAAAAATTAAAAGTAGTAATTTTAAGTAGGGAATTATTAAAAAAATAATAAGAGTTTGAGCTTCGAGCTTTCCCTTTATAATTCCCACCCACTCTTATACCGTGATTGATAATTTATACCTAATCCATATCAAATCCAAACAATGTGAGGGTTAAAAAAAATTATATTCAAGGCCATTAAATGAATAAAATTATATATAAAATAAAATAAAATATATATCTTATTGTATAGTACATAAATTTTGATACATTTGAGGCTTTTACTTGGGGTGGATAGAGTCGGATTTGGGTTCAATTTGGTAGGTCTCAATAATCATTTTGTCAATTTAAACACAGATCCAACATATTTCTAGTCCAGATTTTTTGAATTTTTTAAATAACAATTTCCTACGAAATTGTAGATTTTCAGCCAAAATCTATCCACCTTATTTAAGGTTCATTTGCCGACTCAACTAGGACGAAGAGAAGGCGAATTCGAATTCGAACTCAAATTTAAATTTCACTATTTTAAACTGATTTAAACCAAATAATTTATCAGATTTTAGTTTTAACTTTTAAATTAGTAGCTCAAATCCAAATCTAATCTTGAATGACCGATCTAAATTTCATGTTTAATAGAAAAGGATTTAAGTAGTGGCAAAGGAAATGTTTTTTTTTTTTAATTTTAAATTATTATTTATTTTTTAAAATTTAATGAAATTAGTTAAATAATTTATTTATTTTAAAAAAATTAACATTTTAATTCTTATATTTTTATTTTCTTTTCCATTTTCTTTTTCTTTATTTCTTTTTTCTTCATTTTCTTTTATTCTCTTTTCCATTTCTCTTCATTTTTTTCCAATTATATCATTATAGTGTTTCTCTTAAAATTTATTTTATTATTATAATATTTTACTAAAAATTTTGCATCGACCCCTAAATCGATTTGTTCAAATTATATGAAAGATATCATTGAAAAAGGAAATTACAGAACCCATTTGATCAAATACCTAATTCTATTTGAATAAGAAATTATAATTGAGATTGAGATTTTCATTATTAATTTCAATTCTTTAGAATTATAATTATATTGTAATTATAATTTTAATATTTATTTTATAAAAAAAAATTGAAATTAGAATTCAACAAAAATCGATGGCGATGAAAGTAACAGTATAGATAGTGACGAACAACCGATGATGGCGATATGGTGGTGGTGGTAGATCACTGATAGTGACATTGGCAGTATTGATAGAGGTGGCAATAGACGATTGATGGTGACAATCCAGTTAGTTATTATCATCGACGGTGATAGTGATGACGGTAAATTGTCGACAATAAAGATGGTGATAGTGATCCACCTTTACCAATAATGACAATGTTGAACTGCCTAATGTAAGTGGAATTGGAGATAGTGGTGCAGTAAGAAAAGAAGTGACACTGGTGATTATAAAATTATAATTTGTACGAGTTAAAAATGAAGTTGTAATTCTTATAAATTAAAAATAAAATTATTAAATTATTTTTTTAATTATATTATAATTTTTTATAAAATTATAAATAAAATTTTAATTTTAATTTAAAATCATTATCAAATATTAAAATTGAAATTCGATTATTCAATTGAAACCATCCATCGTAAGCTGCAATATTATCTAAGATTGATACTCAATCATATATGTTGGCATGAAACCCATTAATGACTACTCTCGCTATCTCTTTAGAATTTGAAATTTTGTCGTGATTTTCGCGATTGTGGAATTTTAATTATTATTGAATAAAAATGAAATTATTAAATTATTTTTTTAATTATATTATAATTTTATAAAATTATAAATAAAATTTTAATTTCAATTTGAAATCAATGTAAAATATTAAAATCGAAATTCGATCATTCAATTGAAACCAGCCACGTAAGCTGCAATGCAACCAAAGATGGACACTCAATCCTATGTTGGCATGAAACCCACCATTGACCAGTCTCTCTCTCTCTCTTTAGAATTTGAAATTTCGTCGTCACTTTAATGTCTCTTTATGCTTTTAGACATATGCCAGTAAAGACCCCACCACGTGCATGCCACGTGCATGACACATCTCTCCACCATTTGCTCTTTTACAGGGTAATTTCGTAATTGCAGTCTGCGAAGGGAAAAAAGTGAAAGCGAGACTCTTCCCATTGACTGACGGAGATAGTTCGTCCTAAAAGAAATGCCACATCAGACAAAACGTTGTTTTAGGTTGCCACATTCTACTTTTGATTCGCTAATTTAGATAGTCCTCTGTGTCATAATTTGTACAAAGACAAACACTGACCGTCGGTATAGCACTTTCATTGATCGACGGCTGTACTTGGAAGACTTTTTTTTTTTTTATTCCTCGGTTTCTAGACCTCCAAAGTAGGAGACTTTCACAGTTTCACTTTCTCTACCTCCTCTGTTTCTATCTTTACGTGTTTCTCTGTGACCAAAGCTGGGTTCTTTAGAAGGTAAGCCTTTTTGCTTTTTATTTTTTTCTTTATTCCCCGTAACTTCATTAATTTCTTGCTCAGTTGAAGCTATAATTTCTTGTAGTTGACCTTTTAATTGCTAAACCTATTGTTTCTTCACAATGCTTGAAGGTTACTTTCTCTGTTTTAATGCTTGAAACAAAAAATGCGACTTATTAAGATTTTTTTTTTTTTGAGAAGTTGTTGATTTGTAGAGGAGTTTTGTTATAGATTATGGACCCCCGTTTGAGAGGTTTTTCGAGTTCATTGAATGGAATCAAAGTGGGAAATCAACCTAAATCTGTTCTTCCCAATCAGAGCCTTGCTTCTGGACACAGATTTGAAAATAGCTATATAGATCACAGGTTTAAGGAATTCCCTTACCTTTCACCTGATCCAAACCCAAATAATAATGAAACCTCAATTTCTAATTTGAATCATGAAGAAGAAGATTCTCCAGAAGATTGTGATTTTTCAGATACAGTTTTGAGATATATAAATCAGATTCTTATGGAAGAAGATTTGGAGGATAAGGCTTGTATGCTTCAAGACTCTTTAGATCTTCAAGCTGCTGAGAAATCATTTTACGACGTTTTAGGCAAGAAGTACCCTCCTTCTCCGGAGCCAAACCTGTCTTCTGTTCATCAAAATTGTGAGAACCCAAATGACAGTTTCATTAGTAATACCAGTAATTATAACAATAGTCTTAGTTATTTAGATGATAATTCTTGTATTCAGAATTTGAATTATTATAGTTCCTTTAAACCACACAATCTTCGTGTGTCTAGTTTATCCCAATCATCTTATAGCTCTTCCAATAGTGTAATCACTAGCATTGATGGACTGGTTGATTCTCCGAGTAGTACTTTTCAAATCCCTGATTGGAATAATGTGAGCCTATCAATTTCACAATTTATGAAAGGGGTTGAGGAGGCTAATAAATTTCTTCCCAATGGTGATGACTTATTTCGTAGTATAGAGGTCAATAAGTTTTTATTTAAGGCGCCAAGGGCAGGGATTAGTGAGGTTACAGTCAAAGAAGAGAGAAAGGATGAAGGAGAGTGCTCACCTAGTGCGCCAAGGGGAAGGAAGAATCCTTACAGGGAGGATGAAGATATAGAAGAAGGGAGGAGTAGCAAGCAACCGGCTATTTATGTTGAATCCAACATGGAACCACATGTGTTTGACAAACTGTTGCTTTATAGTTCTGGGGAAGGTCGAAAAGATTTCACGGATCTTTGTGAGGCATTGAAGAACACAGCAATAAAAAATGAGCAGAATGTGCAATCTAAGGGATCCAAATGTGGGAAGAGTCGACGTAAGAAAAATAATGGGAGAAAGGATGTGGTGGATTTGAGAACCCTTTTGATTAATTGTGCACAGGCTGTGGCAGCTGATGATCGTAGAAATGCAAATGAATTGCTAAAGCAGGTTAGGCAGCATTCTTCTCCTTTTGGGGATGGGAATCAGAGATTGGCTCATTGCTTTGCTAATGGTCTTGAGGCCCGCCTGGCAGGTACTGGTAGCCAGATTTACAAAGGCCTTCTTAGCAAGAAAACCCCTGCTTCTGATATCTTGAAAGCTTACCATCTATATCTTGCAGCATGCCCTTTCAGAAAGGTTTCTAATTTTGTCGCCAACAAGACAATAAAGAATCTATCAGCGAATTCAATGAGGCTTCATATCATAGATTTTGGTATCCTTTATGGTTTCCAATGGCCCACCCTTATTCAGCGGCTTTCATGGAGACCGGGTGGACCACCAAAGGTTCGAATTACTGGAATAGATTTTCCCCAGCCTGGTTTTCGGCCAGCAGAGAGAGTTGAAGAGACAGGGCGTCGCTTAGCAACTTATGCTAACAAGTTCAATGTGCCATTTGAGTACAATGCAATAGCAAAAAAATGGGAAACCATAAAACTTGAGGAACTCAAGATTGACAAGGAAGAAGTGGTTGTCGTTACCTGTTTTTATCGGGCAACGAACTTACTTGATGAAACAATGGCAATGCACAGTCCCAAAGACATTGTTCTTGACTTATTAAAGAAGATTAATCCTAATATTTTCATCCATGGAATTACCAATGGATCCTATAGTGCCCCATTTTTTGTCACACGGTTCCGAGAGGCTCTATTTCACTTCTCTTCATTGTTTGATATGCTGGACACTATTGTGCCCCGCGAGGATCAGGAAAGGATGCTGATTGAGAAAGAAGTCATTGGCAGGGAGGCTTTAAATGTTGTAGCTTGTGAGGGCTGGGAAAGGGTGGAGAGGCCAGAAACATATAAACAATGGCAAGTCCGTTCCTTGAGGGCTGGGTTTGTGCAGGTGTCTTTTGACAGAGATATTGTGAAGCAAGCTACTGATAAAGTAGGGAAGCTTTACCACAGAGATTTCCTAATCGACGAGGATGGCAGATGGCTGCTGCAAGGATGGAAGGGACGAATTATTTATACCCTTTCTATCTGGAAACCTACGTAGGAAGCTTGAACACTGACGCATGGTTTTCCTCTCTCCTCTAAGATGTTTGAGATTGATGTAAAAACGACATGGCGTAGATTAATTTATGGCTGTTTAAGGAGATGAGGGACGCCATTTTCTCACCTGCGTTTCTTTCGTTTTAATTGTCAAATGTCGTTCGCTGCTGTAAAGATGTTTCATTATTTTATGTGATACGCTGGGGGAGAGGGTTTAATCAAACATCGTATCCGTAACCATTTATAAGATTTGACATTGACGGATCAATTTATGAAAATTTCCTAATATTAATTGAAAAAATAATTATTTTAAAAATTATAAAAAATAGACATATATCAAATTTTAAATATTTAATTATTTTTAATGTTTAACCATCTATAACCTCTAAAGCGACATTAAAATATCTAAATTCTTTTTTATTTAAAATATTATTTTAATTCATATATTTTAATATGCACTAGTCAGGAATGATAAAATATATACACTACTAAAATAATTTTTAAAAATAAAAAACTTTGAATAAGTATATTAGACCTAATTTTAAAGATCAATAAATAATAATTTATCTTATTTGTTCTCCTTAAAAATTATATTTGTTTTATATATCTACATACTGTAGCTACACTCAAACAACATAATAAATTGACATAAAAATGTGCCAAAAATAATTGTGCAGAATACAAAATTAACTCCATAAAATTCATTTTATATGATCAGAAAGATACTTTACTTATCTATACTTTATTTATCTATACTGAAAATGTACACACATTTAATAATATAAAAATACATAAAAAAAAAATATTAATACCTTTTCATTTGATAAAAAAATCAAATTAATTAAAATATTTCATCTCCCACCCATTTAATTTAAGCAAGAATTGATCAAGTGGAATTATGAGCCCGAATTAAATAAAATGAAAAACAAAAGGCAGCTGGTACAACAAACCTTTTTATTAAAATCCCAAAGTACGTTTACGCTTAACTCGGGGGAATATGGATAATGTGCAAACAATGTTCAAACAAAATACAAGCCAAATAACAGATGAATAGCTTCAAGATCTTTTGGAGCAATATAGCTAATGTGCTTGATCCTCTTATCACTTTCTCCTGATCAACAGATGGTATTATACTGTAGGCTAATACAATGTTCTCAAGTAAAACACAGAAAGATTGCATGATTCAAGACCAGTTAAGATGGCAAATTGAGAATCAAAATCGAGCATTGACTTGGGAAAAGATAGCCTTAAAATCTTTAGTCGGAGTACCTGTACCCTCTGGCTTCGAGGCGAGGTCAAATGCCTTGAATTTAGCTTCCTCGAATTCTAATGCCTGTACAGAGGAGGGAAGGGTAAAATTTATGTATGTAAATGAGTATCCGATTGATATATTGAACCACCAAAGGGTCCAGTACAATTTTGGGAAGAAGCAGAAACATTCCCAGAAAAAGTACATGTTTGCAGTTGCAAACACCTTATAATTAGTACCTGAATGCAGACTTCTGCAACATCAGCCCTAGCTATGGTTCTCGTCTCTGTCTGAAGAAGCTCATCATCCTTCCCAACAAGTAACTCTCGGATACCTCCATCTTTGTCTTGCAGGCCTCCAGCCCTAACTCATCCAAAAAGGTCTATGTCAATTAGCAATCTACATCAAAGATTAGAATAACATGAATGGCAAAGCAATATAACACAGGGAAAATATATTGGAGGTTGGAGAGAATTTTACTAAGGATTCGACCATGTTTTTTATTTAAATGAAAAAGCAGGTGCATATTAAACAGCTTTCTTGTCAAAAATGAGGAGGAGGATGTATTTGGGAGATTATCAGAAGCTCAAAGACAGAACAAATGGGATGCTAGTGATGTTTCACATCCTATATTATGGAAGGTTAAAGAAAGAGAGATAGGATTGTGTGGGTATCATAGAAGTAGTTCAAACACATCTTTGTCAGAATGAACAATTTTTTTGAAAAGCCATATGACAAATTATTACTCTCCTCTGTTCACTTGATAGATATATTTGTTCTCTTTATTGAACTCCAATGAAGCAATCTGGTCCATAACATGGTACAAGATGTATTGTGATGCCAAATGTGGAAATGGCAAAGTTAACAAGCAAGTGGACATAAGTTGCAAAGTGTCTACCTTATAATCGTGTATGGAATGCCAGAGTCAGCCAGATACTGCTCAGCCTTTCTCTTCCATATCTGCAACAACATAGCGATAACAAATTTAGCCTCTAGTGGAACAAAGAAAAAGTAAATTACTAAAAGGAAGAACACAAAAGAAAAAGAAGTCCTAATAACAAATAAAGAGAAAACTAGTTCTCACAAACCGAGGGCTACAAAGCTGCCATCAAAAGGAAGTAAAAAAAGGATCACAAACCAGTATATTCCCATTTCCCAAACTGTTCAAGGGATGGTTGGGATTTGTTCCACCCATAGACCCAACCAACACAATTTGCTTCACTCCTGCAGCCTTAGCTGTTCAAAATCTAATTCAGTAAAAAATGTGTATTTAAGAAATGAAAATTGAATCACTGAAACTCTGAAAAAAAGAAATTGATTCTCACCAGCATCTATTTGATTTTTCTGACCAATCCAGTCAACCTAAGATAGAAAAAACTTGCATCAAATAACAAGAAACAGAAACAAATGAAGTAACAGGACCCAATACTGGGCACTGTAGGGATTACCTGTTCAGGATATGATCCGTCTTCAAAATAAAACTCAGGCCTTCCACCTTTAGTTGGATCAAACCCGGGTTTCATCTTTGGAACTGCACTTGTGAGAATTATGAGGGCGTCAATTCCTTGGATAGCTGGATTGATGCTTTCCACATCCCTTATATCTCCAACAAAAACATCCTCTGCTCCACCAATTTTCTCTTTGCTCTCTTGAGTTCTGACCAAACCTCTTGCAACATATTGGCCAGATCTCTCCTTTAATTTCTTGTAAACTATTGAACCTGCCATAGTTGGGCCACAATATCATGTCAATGAGAAGAAAATCAAAAAACCATCAATCATGTCAATGAGAAGAAAATCAAAAAACCATCTTTTGATTGAAAATCAACAAACAACATCATCTTCTCTAGCTTTGGCTTCAGTAGAGAAAGAAAAATACTTCCAGCAATAAAAAGAAGTAAGCACTAGAAACCGAAAGATAAAACATAGCAAACTAAACACAGAATCATAGAGTAATTTAAAACCTCTAGCAATTAACTATCAATCAAGCAAAATCCCCTGATATAATTGCGGAATAGCAACCTAATTTTTAATTGGTTTGGCATTGTGGAAGATATAATTTTGATTGAATTGCTTCTTTTACTTTCCTAATAAATATTTAAGTATACAAAGAGAGGGTAGAGAGCAACTTTAAGACTAATTCATACTCAAATTTCACAAGTACATGGAAGAAGCAAAGGGATGATTGGGGATTACAAGGACAACGAAAAACTATTTAAGATGAGTCCCATTTCAATGCGAGCCTCACTGTGATTGAAAGCTATAATAGTCACCCAAAATTCGAAACATAACCCTTCTCTGGGAATTATTTGACCATCCAATCAGGTTTTAATTAGAAATCAGAAAAGTAATAACTTTTTCTTCGTATCTCTAAGTTAATGGAGGAAAGTTAAAATAATATATAATAATCACTGGTTGCCAGATAAATAAACACCACATCAAGACAAAACCTTAAAAACCCCATAAACCCAAATCCATATACAAAAGCCCCAATTAGATTCTTATCCTTCCCGTTTCCACTGATATCTCAGCAGCCGAACAGAAAATGAAATTCGAAAGAGAAACAAATTAGAGACAGAGAGAAAGAGGAGTACCGGTTCTGCCACCAGCTCCAGTGACAAGGACAGTGCTTGCACTCGAATCCGCCATCGACGCTGATACTATTAGCCTCCTAAAATCCTTTCTGTTACCTAGAAATGATAAGGAGAAAGTCGAAGAAAAAGAATGAGTAGAAGATTCTGGAAGTCTACTCCTGGTACTAGTAGTTGTTGGTAAGGGTTTGGATGGTGCCACGCAAGCGTATTTATGACAATGGCCATAGCTAGAGAAGATAAATGGGACACGTGTCGTGGTTGCCATTGAATTAGGGTTGTTGTTGGTTAGTTTGTTGCAATTGAAATCCTTTCCATCCGATCAGCGGTGAAATGCACTTTCAGTGATTCCCGTTCGTAGCCGTTTCAGACAAGTCTTTCTTCGCTGGATTTTCTTATCCTTCAATTTTAATTTCACCTATCTTATCTGTCATTCTCTGAGTTTCCCATTATGCTTGCAGATTTATCCCACGCTCCTTGTATCACGCGCTTTTCTGGTTCTCTGTTTTTTAGATGTGATATATAAATTGTTAATTACTAATTAGAAGTGTAATAAATATTCAATATTATATAAAATAGTAAATTACATACTTAATAAAATGTTATTAATAATAAAAAATAAAATTAGTATTTTTATTCAAATTTATAAATTAATTATTAAAATAATATTAATCAAACTTCATAATTTCATGTAAATTAATAATTTAAAATTAAAATTTTATAATATTAATATTGTATAAAAGTAAAAATAATCAAAATATAATTCTAAATTTATAAATATTTTATATATAATGATGTAAATTAAAGTATAATAAGTTTAATAAATATAAAAAAATAATTTGAGATACATAAATTTTTTTGTTATTGATTGTGGTAAAAACATTCAAAATTAATATATATATAATTGTGGATATGTAACGTAACAACTTCACACTTGGCACAGTTGATTTAGTTTATAATAAAAACTCATCGAGCACGGGCTCTAACCAAGTTATAAGTAATTTTTTTATTTTCATAAATTCAAATATTGAACCGAATTACCTTGATGAACACAAATTGAATTGATGGTTTATCGATTTTTTCAATTGATTCGTAGAGGTTTATACATAGTTTATACTAAAAAAAATAATTATCCAATTCATATTAATTTTAATTTTAATTTATGATTATTTCAGTCTAATTGAACTCATATTTTAAATTATACTAATTGTAATAATTTAATTGAATTCAAATAAAAAATTACTCAATTTGAATTTATTCGAATTGTTATTTTAAACCACTCAAAATCCATTATATGGATTACTAAAATCACTTAAATTTAAGCTAAACTCAATTGAATTTAAGTAATTTATAAATTTATTAGATTAAAACTCTAAATATGTAAGCCATATATTATGCAAAATTATTAAAATATTTGAGAGTTCAATTGTTAATATTTATCAATTGAAATATTCATAAACTTTCAATTACTTAAAATAATTAATTTAAAGGAATAAAAAACTAATTTAAAGGGGAAAGAATATTTTCAGATTAAATATAAAATACATAAATAGTGAAAAATAATTTTGAGTCTTATTCGGAATATTATTGTTGAATTCAAACTCAATAGATGACCAAAGAAGGGAACTCGCTCTACTGGCGCGTGGAACATTATTCACTGTGGTACGAAATTATTGGGCTGGTTAACCTTATTCTTTGTTTGAGTAGGCGAACTAACTTTGTCGGCTTAATTGAATCGTTCGGCCCAATTTTACCCTACCTAGACTCTTAAAGTAGCCCATAAATCTCTGGGTCACAAACTTAATAACCCACGATGGACTCTCATTGTGGTCCGTCCATTAAAAGCAGTTTATGATTTTGCTTTTCCAATGAGAAATTAATCAATTATTCAATGCACCGACTATCTTCAACGTCACATCATATAGTTTGAATTTTTTCATATTATGTCTCTCCTCCTGTTCCTCCTGTTTCATATTTTTTTTTTATTATATGAATCTTTTTATTTACTTTTTTTAAAATATAATATATAAAAAATTATATAAAACATAAAATGAAACACGTAATTAAAATAGGATAGAGTATGAAATTGCACATTATATAATGTTTTTTCCTAAAAATATTCACATGGATGAAAATCACAAAATGATAAAATTTCTAAGTGGAATAATTTTCAAAATTCATAATTAAAATAATATAATTAGTTATTTTTATGAAATTAATAATTTTTACTAATTTGAAATTAATGCTATATATAATTAAAAAAAAGAGTTATTAAAAAAAAATATAACTGTTAATTAAAATTTAGACAATAAATTAATTCATATGAAACACGATAACATTTAAATTAATTTATATCTAAATTAAATATAAATGTGTTATTAAATTAAATTATTCAATCTACCTAATTTTATTTTCTCTCATAAATTTTCAACTCAAAGATTAACCTATTATAATTTTTTTCCTTGTATGAACAAAAAATATTGATTTAGCTATTGACTTACTTCAATTATAATTGGTTGATTTATGTTTTTCTACAAGCTAGATATTTGTTAAATAAATAAAAGATCTTGGCAATGACTCGTGAAGGTACTTATGTATTGTCATTTATTAATTAGGAGAGTTTTGGAGTTGCGTGTGGGTAGGTGAGATATCTAACAATCTAGACAAAAACAAAATGCATTATTTTGGCTAGAGTACTAATTATAATAACTTGATAAAAATTGACAAATTCTCTGTATCTATATATATCACACACCAAGTACTATGGTACTTTTTTACCGAATCAATATTAATATATGGACCGTCCATAGAATTATTACCTTAACCTCGGGGCTAAGTTACTCCCAGTTGCCAACTTTTGAATTTTCGTTAGGTAGCAACTTTACAGCATGATACCATTGATATGGTGCTCTGTTGCCAGCTTGATGAATATTTGTCTGGTAGCAACTTCAGATCGTTGAACGAAGCATTTGATATTTCGTAAGGATTGTGAAACCCAAATTTGCCTCACCTTTTCTATTAAATTACTAGTTTTAGCAGTACACTTCGTTCATAATACGTAAACGTAATGAATTCAAGAAAATAAAAGTTTGTCACACTAAAAAATTTGAAAATGTTCGAGTCTATATCTGTTTGATAGCAACTTCAAATCATTAAGATAGTGCATTAATTTGGTGTGTATGCATATGATTTTGAAACTTAATTAAGTCTGCATCACTTTGTAGTTGGATATGATATGATGATGGTTTGAATCTTACTGTTCTCAAGCAATAAGGATTATGTTCACCTTAAAAAGATGGGTTAATTATAAAAAAAATCATCAATTAAAAATTTTGATAATTTTATATATACATTTAATTTTTAATAAATTTAATACAAAATTGAAATTCATTCAGAGTTAGGCATGCTGATGTGATATATTTTTTTATTATTTTTAACATGTCAGTATCTGATTAGGAAATCAAATCGAACCAACAGAATAAAACTGAATCAAATCAATTTGAATCGGTCAGTTTGATTTTATTTTTTAAATTTCAGTTCGATTCAATTAATTTTTTTAAAATTTTAATTTTTTATTCTGTTTGATTTTCTTAAAAAAGAAACTGAATAAATCAAATCAACCAAAATAATATATATATATATATATATGAAGAACTTGCTTTCTATTTTTGTTTGGTTCAGTTTAATTATTTCGATCTTCAATAGAAAATAGAAATATTCAAATCGAACCTAACTAATTTTATCATATTAATATTCTTAGTATTAAATGATCAGAAAATTTTAAAAAATAATACAAAGAAATAAAGGGGTGAGCAATAGGTCAGTTTAAATTGAATCGAAATAAAATTTTTAAAAATAAAATTGAAATAAAATAATTACAAAATGATTCATTAAAATATAATTTGGTCGATTTCTAAAAATCGAACCAAATAAAAAGTTAGTTATTTAAATTGAACCGACATATTTTGGTTAATTTTATTTATTTATTTTTTTTAAATTAAACTGAATAAAAAAATTAATCGAACCAAACTGAAATTTAAAAAATAAAATTGAAACGACTGATTTAAGTTAGTTCGATTTGATTTAATTCAATTAGTTTGATTTGATTTTCTAGTTAAATGTTAACAAGATAAAAATAATAATAATAAATGCCACATCAGCTCCAGTACCGGAACTCTGATCAGATTTTAATTTCGTGCTAAATTTACTAAAAATAAAAAATATATATTTAAAATTACCAAAATTTTTAATTGATGATAAAATTATAATTTCATGAATAATTTATAATTTTTTTTAATATTTAATTTGTCTATATTCAATCCCATAACTTTTTTTTTTTTCATATTGAAGACTTTTTACAAAATAAAAATAAAATTGATAAGAAATTATGTAATGACAATATATAAATAACGAAAATATTACATTATTCTTAAAAAATCACATTGTTAATTATATACAACTTAAAAAGTTTATGGAAGCATAAATTCTTTTTATATAATTCTAGTAATTTTTATAATGATATAAAATTTTTAATATTTTTAAGTCAATATTATTAAATTTCTCGTCAATTTTACTTTTATCTTTAAAAAGTCATCAATGTGGAAAAAAATATTGAGGATTTAATGTAAACAAATAAAATTTTAGGAATTTGATAAATAAAATATGAAAAGTAAAAAAGACTTGAAATGAGTTGTGACAGCTGAAGCATCTTCAAATAGTTCTAATTCATCAAATGTTAAATCTCAATTAAGAGGTGATTATTACTTGCGTTAAGAGATCAGCAAGCTTTGTTAAGTCCTGTTTGGGTTTGGGAAGTCTTCTAAATAATGATTTGCGTGTGTGATTTGGCCCTTCTAAGGTTGGGTTAGTTTTCTTCTTGTTTGTTTGTTATGTTATTTAAAAAAAAAAAAAAAAAGAGTTTATCCCTTTTAAAATGATTGAAAATGTTGAGCTCTATCGGTTTGGCACGTTTAATTTATTAACTTAAATTAGTCAGATACACCAATAATTTAGCATTACATTAATTTAAATTAAACAAGTCATTTTCCTGTTACTTCCCACTAATCAAATCCCCCACCAGATCTAGTTTATGTAATTAGCAATATAATATTCTGATTATATTGCATTTATAGTAATAATTTATATATATAATATATATGCATCACCGTCGCGTGAGAAACACAACCATCCAAACTTCAATTTTTTAATTTATAAATTTATTATACGATTGCAAAGTGATTATGACTCCAGTGATGAAGGCATCCACAAAGGAGGGGCAAATCATTGGCAGTGCCATGTGTAACATTCAAGTACAGCCACAACAACAATGATAATTATTAGAGAACACCATTTTACTGAAATTTATACACATTGCCTTGATTTTCATTTCATTTTATATATTTATTATAATAATTCCAAGGTATATAAATATATTTATATTTAATTTTTAAAAAATAATTTATTATTTAAAATTATCTTTTTTGTTTTCAAGTATTATTTTTAAAAATTTATTAATAATATTTTTTAATTTAATATATGTACTTCAATTAAAACTTAACTTCCGTAAAAACTATAATCTATAAAATTATGAAAATAAATTCTGAAATTTGATCTCTCTATTCTTTTTCAGTTTTTTTTTTCAATTAAAAAGTAAAATTATATTCATAGTACTATTATTTTTTAAAAAAAATAGTAATAATTTATTAATTAAATTTTTATTAAGCTTTTGAATTTGAGATTTTGTAATTTGGAAGATGATGTTAGTACTATTAAATGAAAATTTAATGATAGAATTTAAATTTTTCTGAAAATAGTATATAATTATTAGAATAAAACATTTATATAGTTGGAACATAATGGAAGGAAATGTGGATTGATTAAACCTTCATATTTTCTTTTGGAAGTACCCAAGAATTTGGGATTTTACAATTAGGCCCAGTGATATATCCCAATTGATAATAATTGGCAAAAAGCTGCCTAAAGTCCTATGATCATTGATAATTCCCTTCCTTAACCTTAATGATTAATTTAATTAATTAATTAATACAAACAAAATATATTTAAGCGGTGACAGGTGTCTCTCTTGCAACTTTTTCTGAGTAATTAACTTCTGACTTAATCTTAGCCTCCCAAAGCTCAGTCACTGCTTCCCTTATGTTGTGGATACTTTCTAATGCATAATCTGCACCTTTAACTCTTTGAGAAGTACCGACCTGAAGCATCCAAAATAGTATCATTTTTACTAAAAATTCAGTGATCTACAATATGTTTGATAATATTAATAGAACATAAACTTACTAATACAGTATGAAGGCCTACACGTTTTCCAGCATGTATATTTCGAACACTATCCTCAAAGAATAACTGTGAAAATAAGACATGGAGTACAAAATATTAGTATTATTAGTATTACTAAAATTGCAATTTTCTTTTTAATTTTGAAAAAGTTTTTAACTTACAGTTGTTTGAGAATTAATGTTGGCTATCTTGAGAGCCAATTCTATTGCACTTTTTGATGGTTTGCAGATAATAGGCGTCTTTGGTAATTCTGATGTTGGATTTGATCGAGAAAAATGACCAATAATATCAAAAATTTGAGGACCATTACTAGTAGTTGTGTCATAGCCAATGGTTGTAGTTGATCCCACAAACTCTATATCATCGTCATCATCAGAAATGGTGTTCTTGTGGGTAGGATTTAGAGTCTCAAAACAAATAATCCCTTCAAAACAATCCTCCAATCCAAGCTTGGCAAGAACTTTAAGGGCATGTACTTTGTCCGCATTTGTAAAAATCTATAAAAGGAGGTGTCAAAAGAAAATGATTATCTCTAATTAACTTAAAAAAAAAAAAAAAAAAGATATTTTTAACATCAACTCTACTAATAAAATTAAACAAACTATAAATTATTATTATTATTTATCTCATCATTGAAATTTATGTACTTACCACTTTTCGAATAGGAAGGCTTTTTAGAAGACTCCTTAGGACTGGATCTAGTTTTAAGTTCTCATAAGGTAATTTCCCATGAACATAACTGTTACATAATAGTAAATTAAAAGGTAAATATATATTGCTTTAGTCAATAAAACAAAGTAGTAGATATATGTTGCTTTAGTCAATAAAACAAAGTAGTAGTAAAACAGAGGATGTTTCTAGTCCAATACCTGTGGTACTCATCATAGTCGAAATCGTAGCCAATTGCCTGCAAACCAGAAATAATAAATTAAACAAAAAATAATAATAAATTAAAAGAACAATACCACCATTAAGTCCGTAAAATTAAGAAGACTGTTTTTTTTTTAAGAGAGAGATAAAAAGGGTTAAATTATATACCCTGAGGCCAGCCATTGTTGTTCCATAATTCTTATATAGCAGATTACCCAATTCAGTGATCTTGCTCTTCTCTATCCCAAGGTGTTCAACCATATAATCTAACAAATTGGGACACACATTTTTCAAAAATATTAGCAATATCTATATTTTGAAACCATAAATCCATTTTTAAGTAACAATTTTATATAACTACCTTTAATGTTCTTGCCACATGCTGCTGCAAGACCAGAACTGAGGGGATAAAGGGTATCATCTAGATCTGCAAATAATTTTCAAATATTAATTAATTTGTATTGGGGAATGTTCCTCTTTAGTTTATTAAATGTCCATAAAGTGATTAAAATTTTTTTTTTTCTTCTTCTTACCAAATAAAAGGCAATCATATTTAGGCCCTTGTGCTTGAAGATAGCGATCATCAAACTCCATTTCAATCAAGAACCTTGATCAAATAAGAACAGAGAAGTTCAATAACAATTTATACCCACCAAAACTAAGATGAAGATCCAATATAACTATCAAAATGCAAGTTTTCATGGTTTTTTAATAAAGAAAAAAAATCAAAGGTTCAAATTGATTCATATTAGCACCATAAACAGAGAAACATCTAGATGGGTAAAACCATAGCCTTTAGAATATAAATACAACTAAAAAATATTATACTAGAATACATAATTCTTAATTGGGTTGAGTTAAAATGGTTCATAGTTTAATAAAAAGAACACAAAATTATTAAAACCCGGATGTTAAAACTTCGAAATAGTATTTTTAAAAAAGAAAAGAAAGCTGAAATCTTTAAAAGCAGAGGAATGCTAGTTTAGGAACCAGAGAAATTTCATACCAGGCCCCAAAATTTCTTGAAGGAGAGAGTAAAAGAGGAAAGAGAAAGATTAGAGTTTTAGATAGAGAGAGAGAGATTGAATAGTTAAATAATGAAAAGAGAGGAGGAGAGGAGGGAGGAAATTGGAAGACAGAGAAGGGGTTTATATAGGCAAGAAGCCAAGAGCACACACTGATGGGTGGCACTAATTTTTTAAAATTCCATAATTGATTATTTTATTTCAAGTTAACCACGTTTAATTAATTAACTAATTTTAACCCAAAACGACAATGTAAGCGTTAGTTTAGAAAACAGGAGAAGCAACCAGGAAGACAGGCCTTCCACGTTTCCCTTTTTTTTTCAAAAAAATGAAAACAAAATTCTATAAAATTGAATTTTTTATAACTTGCTAAAAACATGAATAAAATATTTATATTAATTAAAATATTTTATTATTTATTAATTTAATATATAAAATAAATTTATTTATTCAGTATTTTTTTTCTTACTAAAAACGAGTTGAAGTTGTACTTTTGGGACACAGTTTTTCAAGAAATTTATAAACTTTGTTTCTTTAAAAATTGACAGCCCATGCCTTTCCCATAAACTTCTACCTATCTACTTTTAATTTCACTTATTATTAATGAACCTTTGAATTATTATTTATTAAATAATCATATCTAATTTTTAAAAAAAAAATAATAATAATTATGTGTTATATTATTTCGATGGTATATAAAAAAAATATCCAAAGTGAATGATGAAAGTAAAAAAATTTTACTAATTCAAAGTTGATATTTAATTTCTTCATTTTAATTTGGGTGTTTATAGATTTTGCAAGTGCTAATTTGTTCAGATTTATTATGAACATGAGCAAATTCAAATCCTAATTTTATCCAAATCAAATTTAATTGTTTGATAAACGGTCCAGAGAAATTTAAATAAATTAAAATAAAATCTCTGAGATTGTATAGCCATTCTATTATATTACCAAAATTTAATAGATTCAATCATTCAAATAACATTACTTAAAATCTTCCTTCTTTTCTTGAGATTCCGGAGTTCTAATTCAATTTGAAATACTGTAGAAATATTATTATGTGAATAGTTTAAATGGGGGATTGATAATTATTAATTTATAATAAAATTATTTTTTTTAATTAATAAAAATTTTAATTGATAATCACAACATATATCTACTATCAAATTTTAACGATCAAAAAGACGAATTAATATTTATCTAAACATTCAATAATTTTTTAATTATCAATATATATATTTTTAAATGATAATTAAATTTTATAATTAGATATTCAAACACCTTTTAAATATACATAGTTTTAATAGTTATTTTTAATGGATTTTCAATTTAAAAATTAAAAATTCAAATAATATTAAATAAATAAATTTAAAAATAAAATGAATAAATAAAAACTGAAGATTTTAACCTATTATTTAATATTTTAATAATTTTAATAAAATATAACTCTATTAAAATATTTTTTTTTATTTAATATAATTAATTTATAATTATATTTTATGTTAACGAGTGTCTTAGAAAAATATTTTAATTATAAATATTAAATTTAATATTTATTACCGTGAGTTTTTAATATAGTATTCTGGAATTATCAACAAATTGACCACGTGAGGAAAATTATAGAGGGGCACAGCTGTACAAAAGGGCAGAAAGAGTGAGGGACAGCTAAAAAGAATAGTTTTTGTAAGATGCCCTTTAACTAAAAACAGTAGTTTTTGTTTAAAAAAACTTATCATTAGACAAAAGTTTTTATTGACTGATAATACAGTGATTAATTAATACACAATAATTATTCTAATAATTAAAAAAATATTTTTTAATTGTCAATTTTACAAGGCACAAAAAGATACTAATTCTTGGCTTGGTTTCATGCTGAACAGAGCACAATCATATGGACTGTTCTGGTGTACCTAAACTCTCAAAAGCCTAAAACCTCTGGCAAATTAATAAAATATCACCCACCCCTTCTTCTTCTTTTTTTATGATCCATCCATTCCTTGATATTTTTTTTTATCACTAATGCTATAAATAGTAATAAAGTTAAAAAATTAATTTTAAAATAATTAATAATTTTTTTTGTGTAAATATTAAATTTAAATAAATAAGATAAAAAATTTTCTATAAGTAAATGATTTTTTTTATTTGACTTATAATTTCATTCCTATAAAAAAATATATAATATACAAATTTTATATTATATAATTTGAAGGAGAGTAATATAATATAATTTAAAAATATTATAATTATGAAAAGTTATTGATAAAGATTTCATATAATTGTTCCAATTAATTTTTTTGATTAAAACTAACTTGAGTGTACAAATTTCATGTTATAAAGTTTTCTATGTTAGAAATTATAAATTAGATTTGTAAATTAAATGTTATAATTTTTCAGTTAATTTCTGAGTAATAAATTTAATAAAAAAAATTATTTTTTTAATATATAACATGATATAACATTTTTCTGGACCGGTAATTAATGATGATAAGAGTAAAATTATCTCCATTAATTCTACTTGATTTGATTAATTATAAATTTTTTAGTGGATTTATTTTCTACATATTAAACAATAATTTTAAACAAAAATAAAAAAATAAATATATGTTCCATCACTGATTGATTTATTCTAGTACTTTTTGTTCTATCATTGATAAGATAAGAATATAATCATCTAATATTTTATTTTCTTCATAAACATCTTTTGTACTTTGTAACACTGTATGATAAAAAAATAAAAAATAAAATAAAATTTTTATATTTTATTATATTATACTAAAATATCTATATATTTTTAAAATTATATTAAAAAATTCTTATATTTTTATTTCATTAAAATTTAAAATCCTATTAAAAATCTATTAAATTTATATAAAAAGTTTCTATTACCTTTCATTTTCATTTTAATTTTTATTTAAGTGTCATCACTTTCAACCACACCAAATTTTTATTCATCACCACCACCTCTAAAATCATATTAAATAATTTTTAAAAATAGAATAACAATCACAACAAATAGCAAGAAAAACTCTGCCCAGAAATTATCGAGTTGCTCTGAATCGTCATCCAGACCCCTTTATCGAGTTCCCAAACCCACCAACGTTGTCGACTGGATTTGCCGCCAAATCAAATATGTCTTTGTACTGTCGTCAGACACCGTCATCTTTTGATTCTTTGTTCGATCGCAATAAATCTTTCTTTTCTTCGTGAATCAAATGGGAACTAGAGAAGAAAAATACCCATATGAAAAATCTAAAGTAATCAAAAGACAAAATGAAGAAAAAACCAACAAAATAATCAAGTACAGTCATAACAAGTAATTGATATTTGAGATTATGGCTACCAAAAATAAAAATCTAGAAAATTCAATAGATAACACGGCCAACAATTGGATACTTAGTTTCAAATTTCTTCTCTCAATCATTAAGAATACTCATCTCCTTCTCCGTGAGATCATCAAAAGAAGAAGATATATCTTCATTGTTCTTGCTCATTTTGGCCAGTGCTCTGCTAGCATCTTTTTCAGAGAAAATGACATGAGAGCCGCCAGGGTCATAGAAGGACTTACCAGTGGACATATTGAAAATTCAACCATTGACTGCTATGTAGATCGACTTTGATAGATCAGTTCCATTGGATTGGTTAAGTTGGTCAGCTGTGAACTCCATCGAGAGTTTGTATATTTTGTTTAATTCTTAGAGAAATTAAAAAGCAATTAGTATGAAAAGCAATTTAATATAGAATATAATTTATTTTCAAAGATCATAGTTATAATTTAGCCCAACCTAACTGCCCAATTGCCAATTACACATTTTTCATCTGTTATTTTGGTCACAGTGGAACTACTCAGTTTGCACAACCACCAATCAATTGGGACTGAAATTACTAGTATTCATTTATTGGTAGATAAAAATGTTTTGTTTAGACATGTGTTAGAGATGCTTTCTCAAAGCTAAGCCATGCAAATGATTATTTGTTAGATAAAAAGAAGAAGAAAGGGAAAATAATTTTAATTGATGGAGGTAGAAAATAAAAAGAGGGGTATTTTGGATAATAAATAAAATATTTTAGTTAAAATTTGATTTTTATATCATTGACTAATGGAAAAATGATGAAATATGAATAAAAAGATCTCATATAAACACTTTATAGTAATTAATCCAAAAAAATAATGTCCCTAGCTTGCCATGTGTGTGATGAGTATACTTCTGAGCTGAGTTGATATTTCTATGTAGATTAACTGCTAATATTTAGATTAATTCAATGATAATTAGTGGGTGAGTGCATGTTGCGAGTTGGGACATCTATGATTGAAGGGGAAAACAAAAACACTCACGTCTGTTGGTATCTATAATTAATTAAGTGGCTGTTTGGTTGAGCAACTACAGCCCCTAAATTACCTATTGCCAACATATGGATCGGTAATTAGATAAAATGGGTTTGTTTGGTTGGCCAACCAAGAATAAGGAATTGCCAACAAATTAGAGCTCAGATCGGCAAATTTGATAAGCAGGTCATAGCTGCTTATACCGTTTGCGATTTGATGACCAAATTTTTTAGACAAAATTGCCCTCAT